>OY728137.1:1821466713-1821784213 GCA_963277665.1 Viscum album
CATGATCTTTATGAACTTTTTTATGAACTTAAAGTAGACATTTTTTCCAATAAGAATGTAAATTGGTGTTTCTTTCCATAATTATCACATATTGGAAATCCCATCTCCCTTTCTTCTTATTTGATGAATTTATTTTTCTTGGTGCTCAACTAAGATATTATTTTATTTATTCCTCATGAATATATATGATATAAAGAATTTTTTATTTGTTTTTATGATACTTGTTATTATATCCTCATAAGATTAATGTAGTTGAGAAACTACTTCCATTTAGAGACTCCAATAAATCCTATCAAAGAAATGGTCAATATTTATTTCCATATAACATATGTATTTCATATAATTTGTTGATAATATTGTAAATTTATCCTCATACACTATAGAAAATTTTTATTCCTTCAACTTTAAAGTGAATAATTTCATCTCTATTTCATCTTATTGATCTCCGGGAAATTATTTCTCAAATAATATAAATTTTAAATTTATTAATTACATAATTTATATTTTATCAACCTATTTAGTGTTATGGATCAATTAACACCATTGATCAATGTATCCCTTTTGAAAATATACTACTAGAATAACTTTCTCCCTTTCAATACATTTCGAGTACAGAAATATCTTTTTGATCGACTTAATCCATTTTTCATCTACAAAAGGATTAACAGTTATATTAAAATGTGACGTATTATAGTATAAAAATCAATCCAATATAGGTGAATCACATTGTGGAACAATAGGTTGCTCTATATGGGAAAGGTTATTTATTATAAAATATGTCAGTTGTCCTAATATGGCCATGATATACTCATCTACAACATTTATTATTTTAGATTTCTCTTCTTAGTAATCCTTATATTTATTATAGGTGTTGATTCCATTCCATCTATCAAACACCTTCTCAAAATAATATCCCATGTTGAATTTTCTCATAATCCTTTTGAATATTAAGTCACAAATTAGAAAACATTATAATGGTAATTTTTTCAAATAACCAAAGGCACTATCATAATTCTCATGTTTTCTATGTTCATTTAAAATCTAGTTCCCAAGGTTCCTACTTAACTTTATCTAATACCAACTATAAAGACTGTGAATCCAGTAACCCAAATTCAGTGTTTTCTTAATTATAATGGTATGAGATATAAGGGGTCAAACCATACATGATTGATCAGTTTTGTTATTTTAGAAAATGAGATACATACACGATTCTCATATTACATTATAAATATAAATACATATCATAAAAATATTACTAAATCATTTATTCCATTAAAAATATCCTCTTCATATCCTGTGGAAATGAAAAAAAATAAATGGTGAGATCAAATAATCGTTAAGAGTTATACACAGTAGGAGATGTCATAAGTAAATAAGGCATAATAAATATGGTATAGTGGATAATCAAAAAAATTATTCAATCAACAACATGATTCTGGAGTACATCCATGGATAATATCAACATAAAAATCACATGGATAATTAAAAATTAATTATTAATAAATAAAATTAATTAATCTAGAAATTTTTGATATTACCATCAAGGCCTCAGCTAGGATATCATTAATATGGTCGTCAAGGCCTCATCCCATATTTTCTTAAAAAATGTGTAGGTGTAATATCAGATACACATCTAATATGGAAATCTAGTTATTTTGTATCCTGAGACCTATAGACGCATTAATGGAATATATATAACTGGTTTCCACCTCTTACTTTCACATCATATACATTTTAAATATATTTACTGAACACTGTAATTCATTCCCAAAATTCCTTAGAAATCAATATTTTCATCTATTGAATCAAGTATATGATATATTTATCTAATTAATGAAATAACATTCTTAATAATTTTACTCCAATAAATACCATATATTGGAATAATATATGGTTAAGACAATATAAAATTAATATAAGTGATACTAAATACATCCATACTACTAAAAATATGGACATTAATGAGAAAAATAGTTCCTAATAGATAATAGAGAGTGATAGATAACATGATCACAAGAAATTAAATGATCTCAAAATAAGTTATAATCCATAATTTAGTAAAGAGTGGTAGAATACCATTGATTCATCCTAAATAAAGGTTTTTTAGTAAAACCATGCCTTTATAAAATAAAATATAACAAAAAAAATTACAAATAACTTCTTTATAACGTTTTATAAGAATGAATTTATAAATATCTTTTGAAATTATATTCACTCCTTTGATAAAATAATACGCTTTTCATTTTGATATAATTTTAAATTGAAATTCCCAAAAGGTTGTGAAAAATGTTTTCATTGTAAATAATCATAGAAACTAGTGAAGGAATATTCAATGTAAATAATAGTAATCATAGTGGAAAATTTCATTCATGTGGTAAATGTTAAAATAAATATTCCTTTCACATTTGGTAAAAAAGTCTAAAAGTTCCCCATTTGGGAAATAAAATATAGATTACTTTTAAAATTTTGAAAATAAAGTAAAATATGATTGAAAATAAATTAAAATAATCATTTTATCACAAAACAAACTTTATTGAAAACATTTTAAAGAACATAGAAATGGATGAAAAACACTTGTAAGGAAAACTTTAAGAAAATATTTTCTAAATAAAGTCCCTTATATGTAAAATACTTGTTAATTATTGATCAAATAAGAGAGTAAATGGAATAACGAAATTTAAACCCAAAATATGAACGTATTAGAAGAAAATAGATGTGTTTTTATATATTAGTATGGTATAATTTTCCAACATGAAATCTAAACATAAACAACCCTGAAATAAAATAATATTGCAATAAGAATCCCATACCTTGGGTCTCTGGTTAGTCGTATAAGGTTGATCCACCTATATAACGAATTTAAATTTATAAAATAATTTATTAAGAAAATTTTTCATCTATATTATGTACTTTAATAATAATTTTTTATCCATTTATTGAAGTGATCATTCTTATATCAGCCATTTAAGGTTGTTAAGTCAATTTCTATAAAATTAATTCAATATATTGTCTATTTTTTAAGAAGCTATGAAGTGGTTAATCATATCCATAATGTCAATAATAGAATATATATAATTTTTATTCATTTTAAAAAAAATTATAATCTTCCATTCATAGTGGTAATATAAAAATGAATTATATTGCTTCATGGAGGTGGTTGTACACAAGTATGCATAGGTGATTTTATTATTTTCCAATAGATTGAAGGGTAATATATTTAATGATATATTATATTTATAGATTAAAAATTATGTCATAAATATAATATAGATATATATATTCATTAATTCCATCATTTTAACCATCCAATTAAAGCGGTGGTGAAAAATAAATGACACCCTACTTAGAGCGGTAAGTTGTATGTTCACACAGCAATGCTTTCATTTTACATAAGTTGAATAGGACATGTAAAATATATATAACATTAAAATAATAAAGTATAATTATGGTCAATATAATTTTTTAATTATGATAATAAGTTTATTAATGATCTGGATGAGTTTTAAGAAAAAAATAACTTGAAATATCTCTCTAAGAACATATATCTCTTCTTTTGGTGACCTCTTTTAGCTTACACAAAAAATCCTAATTAAAGTAGTATTTTTTGTGATATCAATGCCTATATGAAGTGGTTTAATAATTTTCAATGTTATATGGTTGTGGATTTTTTGATATAATTTTCTCAAGTAGTGTGTAGAAGATAGGATAGGGGTTCCATTTTATACATGAGGTGGGTTGAAAAAAGGTAAATACCAGAATCTTTATTACATAATATATTCCTTTCTCAAGTCATGTGGATTAAAATTATCATATAATAAAATAATATAATTTTAATTTCATTATATAACCAACCAATGAGATTTTAGAATGTTTTTTTCTTATATTGGTGCCTTATCCCTTTATATTAACCCTTTTTATATCATTTTACCCTTAATTAGGCTGATAAATAATTACCATGGTTACTATTCATTATGGATAACAAAATAAGTTGAAATTATTTCCCAATATTAATTATAATGATTTCAAATATTTAATCCAATTAAAAGATTCAATTTATAAAAGTGATAAATATCACATTTAATACAAGATCGCATAACGCAATAAAAATTATTTTTCAAAAAAAAGTTTTTTTTAAGCATAAAATAGTTTTATAGAAAAATAATGTTTAATATTGATTCAGATGAAATTAATTGTATTATTTAAATAATAAGATACTTATTTTCCTTTAAAACAAAACCAAAACCAAAATAAACCCTATAAATTCTTGATATAGAGAGAATAAATAAAAACGTATTTATTTGAACAAAAGCATTAATTATATTTCAAAAATATTAAGCCAAGATTAATATGATAAAAATTAAATTTTTATATACATTATATTACTTATTTAATATATATTTTTTCAATTAAAATGGTTTTAGAAAAATTTAAGTTCTTATTATATTATTATAAGTTCAGAAAATTGATAGTTTTTTTAAAATTGGTATTTTTCACAATTAAAATAAAAATAAGCTATTTATAATTTTTTTATAAAAAATATATAATCTAATTCTGATATTATAAATTTTTTAAAAAATTAATTTATTTAAAGACTTAAAAATTTTAAATTAAATTTTAAATCATATTCTTGAATAATGTTATGTGCCTTATTCTATTGTTTATTTATAAAGAGAAACATACTTGCTATAATTAAATATTGGTTGTTACATGTGTATAATAAATCAAATGTTTTTAATGATTATAAACATCTTTCATGTCATAAAGATTAATTTTTTTTCAATTTCCATAGCATGTCACTTCAGGTGCTTTGTGGTTTTAAAAGACATAAATAATATTTGCAATCAAGGATTTAAAAGGATGTAATGTAAAACCTTTACAAGAATACTTTTTTCCCAATTCTTCGTAGTAGCAGTATGTTTATTTTGACATTAAATATCACTCTATAAATTCTATCTAAAATTTCAACATAATTTTCACTCATTTCTACTTAAATCTTCTCTCCAATATTTTATACAATAAATGGTATAAGAATTTATTTTTTTATAATTGAGTCAGAGATTGTTAAATACTTTCTTCATGTCATAAGAAGACTCAAGGATATTAGGTTTTTGAAATTCATCATAAAGAAATTTTTATATCATATAAATTTATTTATCTTTAATTCCACATAGTTACTTGATATGATAAAACATCAATGAAGATGATACTTTTGAATACTTTATACAGAGTCCATAAAAATTTTGATTTTCATACATAACTAATTAATGAATCAAATTTATTTGATCTATAATGTTTTATCATTCATTGGTCTCTACATAATTATGAATAGGGTCCATGGACATGTTATAATATTGATCTTCTTATCCTTTACTTTCAAAAAATCAATGCTCAAACTTATATGGAAGTAGAAAGTTTATTTTTCTCATTTCTATTAGTACTAAAACATGATTAAATGTTCAATTATTTATGTAAAATCTAAAAAACATGTTGATAAGAGAATTACTTTAATATAAAGTGTTTATAAACTTCGTCTCACTTGAACCAAATTTTGAATTTATAATTTGGACATGGAAATTTATTTCTATTATCCATGAATCAATTAAAAATAAAAAAATATAAAAACTATTATAAACTATAAACATATGTAATATAATACAACTTGTATCTATATTTCTCCATCAACCTTCACATTCATAAAAAAAGAGATTTTTAGGTTACAGTGAGTTTTGGTATCAGAAAAAAATAGAGTATGGGATATTTGAAAATCCATGAATTACTATATTTTTTCTATTAATAAGACATTTTTCATTGGAATCCAATCCATCTAAACTTACAAATGTGGAAATAAAACTTTGGACACTCCCTATAATAAAAGGAACCCCTCAATGTAGATATATCATAACTTAAAAAAGTAAGGACCCACCCTAAATCACCACATTGAGTAGATACTCAGTCCACCACTAGTGCAGAAAACATTTTTTACGTCGGTTATTTTTTATTATTTACGTCGGTTTTTAGGCGACGTTAATATGGACGACGTTATAAATAACGTTTTTTACGTCGGTTATTTAAAACCCGACGTAATATCCCTAACATCACGGTGGTTATCACGTCGGTTCATATAATAACCGACGTGATAAATATGCGCGGGGGGGCTTTATCACGTCGGTTATTCCCTAAACTGACGTGATAAAATGCCTGGGATATCGTTTATCACGTCGGTTATGTCATAACCGACGTGATAAACCCTTCCCCTGGCCTTTTATCACGTCGGTTTCTTAAATAACCGACGTGATAAAAGCCCCGGGAACGGTTTATCACGTCGGTTCTAGAAAAAACCGACGTGATAAACCCCTACCGATTTATTTACCACGTCGGTTATAAAATAACCGACGTGAAAGAAATTTTTTTTTAAATAATTACACTGCTCTCACCAAAAAGCAACCAGAAACCAAACAAAAATAACCATGCCAGCCCTCCCCCAAGCCCCAACTGAACCCCACCCTCATCTATACCCACCTAACAACCTGGCCAGCCCTCCCCCACCACATTGGATCCCCACCACAACCCTTGGACACCCCCCCACCCCTTGGACAGCCCCCCCACCCTCATTTACACCCCCACGACCCCTAGTATAGCCTCAAACACCCATTGGACACCCCTCCCATATCCCTTGGACACCCTCCACCCCTTGGACACCCCCCCACCCCTTGGACAGCCCCCCCACCCTCATTTACACCCCCACGACCCCTAGTACAGCCTCAAACACCCATTGGACACCCCTCCCATATCCCTTGGACACCCTCCATCCCTTGGACACCCCCCCACCCCTTGGACAGCCCCCCGCCCTCATTTACACCCCCAAGACCCCTAGTACAGCCTCAAACACCCATTGGACACCCCCCCCCCCACACCTTGACAGCCCTCCCAGACCCCTTGGACACCCCCCCCCCCGACCCCTGGACACCCCCCCGAGCCCTTGGACAGCCCCAAACACCCCTTGGACACCCCTCCCATATCCCTTGGACACCCCCCCACACCTTGACAGCCCTCCCAGACCCCTTGGACACCCCCCCCCCCCCCCGACCCCTGGACACCCCCCCCGAGCCCTTGGACAGCCCCAAACACCCCTTGGACACCCCTCCCATATCCCTTGGACACCCCCCCACCCCTTGGACACCCCCCACCCCTTGGACAGCCCCCCCACCCTCATTTACACCCAACCGGCCCCTTGGACAGAACTCCCACCTCATTTACACCCCCCCCGACCCCTAAGACAGCCCCAAACACACCTTGGACACCCCTCCCATATCCCTTGGACACCCCCAAACACCCACCCACCCCCTTGGAACCTCTCCCCCCCATACCAAAATCCAGACCAGAAAAACCATCAACAGTAGACCAAAACAAGAAGTAGAGAAAAATTAAACATTCACTTATATAACATTCAAAACTTACACTGTCAACTTCAAAAAAAACTAAATCCAACCTAAACGACTACGAAATACACAATTACATTGACAATATTCAAAATTACATTTTACATTACAAACAACTAAAAGTCAATCAAACCTGTAAAATAATTTGACCACTCCACTTGTAAGTGTTTGATATCTTCAGCAGTATAGGGTTGAGGGTCATCAAAAAGCTACAAAGGAAAAGGATAGTAGTCAACGTGTATAATGAATAAATCAAATTGAAATATTATGAGAAAGAGGAAATCTTACCAGGTCAAAACTCAGAACTGTCCCAGTTGTTATTATTTCATACATAAATCTTAACATGTAATATCTGCATTCGATGATGCCTTGTTGCTCATGACATTTCTGTTTGAATGAGTGTAAATTCAATATATTATTTTTATGTAATAAATCAAAATGTACAAATTATAAATGGATATTTACCTTCGCATGTACATATTTGATCTTGAAATTCCTTTTCTTTGCGCTTTTTCGAAAGTGGACCCATGCCCTGTTAGAAAATAATACGAATGGGGTAAATTTAAAATTCATTATAATATATAAAACTATTGTGAAATTGAAACTTACGTTTCCAATATATTCTTAAAACTTTCTCGCACATCAGCATGGAGAGAGCATATCCAATAAAGTGTTTTCTCCCTAGGGCAAAAAACCCCTAACATCCAATGATCCCTGATAAAAGGAAATTTAACGTTAGTGGTTTTTTATGTTAAAAGATAATTAACTCTTTGAGAGGGATGTGTTTCATACCTCTCACAAAAAGGCATCATCCAACACTGTGTGATTACATTCTTTTCAAATCTATCAGCAATATAAATCATTCTTTGTTCCTCATCCAATGCACATGCTTCAGGGGAAATCAATTGTGGGTCCACGAATCCATATACATCTGTCAGCTCATTCCTCTCACAAATTTTATACAGATACCTAATACAAAGCAGACATAAGTATACATGTTTAATAAATATAACGCAAGGAAAAGGTGTTAAGACTTACATGATAAAAATTTCCACCACGTTGATGCCCAACTTATCTCCAGTGACAAACTCCATGATATCAGTTTTCATAATCCCCACACATAGTTCACGTCCACAGACATGAGCTTCCATTGTAAAGTCATAATGATCCGCCAACAAATTTGAATATCTTGACAATTTGTCAAGACTGCTAGTATCTGCATCTGATGTCATAGCTATCTGTCTTTGTTGTTGTCTATACAGTATTTCTTTACCTTTGAAGTATTCCTGTAAAAATAAATTGAAAAATATATTAGTTTTCAAATGATAAAACATTAATAAAAATATAAAATAAAAGATATAACATCCATACCTCTATGGTAATGAGTCGAAGAAGTCTGGATGGCCAAAGTAAAAAATGGCCGATACTATGTCCAACTGTCGTCACCTCATCTGTAGGTAATGGTATCCGAGCTGATCTATCTATAATATCCTGTACAGTGACCCTCTGATTCTCTACCTCTAACTGTTGATGATGAACTGTATCTCCTATACAATATACCATCCCATATGCAACTATATGATGTTGAGGATCATCAACATACAACTCACAATAAGTAGGTAGCTGCGGCGGAGGAGGAGGATCAAAAATGGGGTCCGCAGGCTGAGGTGGGGGAGTGGGAGCTACTGGGAGAGGTGGAGTGGGAGCTGCACCCTGAAATTGTCTTTGCAAGTCTACAAACATTAACTGCACCGATGCTCTAATCTTGTCCTCCATTGTCGCATTAATATTATGGACTTCAGACTCCAAGGATTCTATTTTTTTTATAAACTCCCTCAACGTTAGAAGTTGAGGAACGTGGCAACACTTTTCTTACCGATACACCTGCCGGATATCCTCTTACACGGCCAGGATGTTCGGGCTTTCCCAATGCCACAGATAAAATATCTTCCCTCCCAGATGGTGTAAATGTCCCCTGTGAACTCTGCTCCTCAAGAGAGTCCTGTAATAATTAATTGAACATTTCTATAATGATTGGAAATATATGACGAAAATAGTAAACTCAAATAAATAAAATAGATATCTTACAATCCTCTCAACTACGAGTCTCGATTCTTCCGAAAGATATTGTCCCTTTTTGCCCTTCTGAGCTCTTTTCCATTTCTCATGTCTAGATGGAGGGGATGGAGGGGCCACCTCTCCAGAGCTTGAAGACTCAGCTCTTAGTTGTTGAAATTTTTCTGCCATCATTTGTTCTTCCAATAATGCATACCCTCCCCGAGATAAACTATGAGGGTATACATTTTTAGATTGGATCTCTTGATGAGCTTTCCTTGTTTGCTGTAAATGAAGAATAAGTAATCATTAACAAAACAATAATAAGATCATTTATATAAGAAAGCTTATAAAAGTTTACATTGCCCTTACCAAAAATGATTCTTTTCTTCTACTTTCAAAAAATTGTCTCCATGTGTCTTCATCTATAAAAGGATATATACGACATGGATTCTCACGACTCCTATGACCATAAATGAAATCAGATGAGAGGTTTGATTTGAAATCCCTCCATCTCCTAGCAGCCAACGATAAGCATTTCTTCCTGACTCCTCCAGTGTCAGGAATATCAAATGTCATCTGATAAAAAAGAGGTTAAAAATATTATATATACTAGAAACATTTAAAGAACAGTCAAACAATAGCAAAAGATCTTACCAAAATGGTCTCCCACAGCTGAGAAATTATCGCCTTATCCACACTTCTCCAATCATCATAGAGAATGTTTACTTTGCTCTTAGCCTGAGTTGCTACAAAACCCTTAAAATATTTAGCATTTGGACCTCTAGGAAGATCATCATCATCAAACTCCACGACTATCCTCTCCTCCTTCGTACGGGCAAGTGATAATTTTGGTAAACGTGTGCACCCACGCTTACCAACCTTTGAACTCTTTTTCGTAATAGGAGCATGTGAATGTTCCTCCCCAGATGTATGACCAATATGCTCATCTCCAGAATCATGTGGCTGATCAACTGATTGATCTGTCATTTTCCTTCAAATCAAAAAAACAAACATTAGTTCAAAAATAGAAAAGTGTACTAAATTACATAATAGTAAACATTGGTAATATGGTAAGCATGTTAAATAATGATAAACATGGTAAACACAGGCAAAAGGTTGCCAAGGAATTGGCCCAAGAAAGCTGAAAAGTGGACTAAGTGAGTCCACCGGTCCGCCGGTGTGAGCTCACCGGCCAGCCGGAGGACCCAGGCAGTAGACTTGCCCACTTCCTGGTGCCACCGGCCGGCCGTTGGCTCACCACCGGCCGACCGGTGGACCAGACAGCCTTCCTCTGTCTGGACCATCGGCCGGCCGGTGGACCAGACAGAGAGCCTTCCTCTCTGTCTGGACCACCAGCCGGCCGCTGGCTCAGCACCGGCCGGCCGCTGGTGCTCCAGACAGAGAGGAAGGCTCTCTGTCTGGTCCACCGGCCGGCCGCTGGTGATCCAGACAGAGAGGAAGGCTCTCTGTCTGGTCCACCGGCCGGCCGGTGGTGATCCAGCGGCCGGCCGGTGGTTCAGACAGAGAGGAAGGCTCTCTGTCTGGTCCACCGGCCGGCCGCTGGATCACCACCGGCCGGCCGGTGGACCAGACAGAGCTTTGTTCTGGACCACCGGCCAACCGGTGATCCACCACCGGCCAGCCGGTGCGCCCAGAACTTCTCCTCTTTACGGTTTTTATTGTTTTGTTTGATACATGTTTTAATAAGTAAAAAATTTACAGTATCTAACATTATATGAAAAAACTAAATGTAAACAAGAAATAAACTTGTGTTACCTGTAATTTTAGGAATGTACAGTTGGATTGTTTTCCCAAATTCCTTCGTCGTGGTCGTTCCTTATGGCACAAACCATTTCTTCAACATACTCATCATTATGTTCTGTTAATCTTTCCATGGAAGTAGGGATCTCACATAAATCAGCATCTTCATCAAATTCATCCTCACCAACATATTGGTTTTTCCCTTGTAAAACAACAGCCCACTGCATATCTGATTGATCTACTACATAGAAAATTTGTTTGGCATGTGTTGCCATTATAAAAGAATCATCTGTGTCTTCCAATCTATTCAGATTAACAAGTGTCATTCCAAATTCATCGTGTCTGACACTGTTGTTACCGATAAACCATTTACAGTTAAAAACGGGAACTTTAATTTTAAAGTAATCAGCCTCCCATATGTCTTCAATCACTCCATAATATGCACTTGATGCCGAAATTGGGTTTCTGTCCTTAGCACTCGAAAAATGCATTGCTTCTGCAAACACCAATACACCACTATTCTGAACTGCACTTCTGTTGTCCTGAGTTTTCATATGAAATGTATAGCCATTAATGTCATAAGCGGACCATGTTATCACATTTAAAGATGGACCACCCACTATCCATTTTAATGTCTCTGATACATCTGATCTACCAAGCAAGGTCTTTTTAAACCATGGCAAAAAAGTTTTGTTGTGCTCATTCAAAATCCACATTTCTTTCTTCTTTGGATGACATTGTTTCAACTCATTAATATGCAATGTGATATACGGTTGAACATCAGCTATCTTATTCAAGATGTATGATTCTAACTTCTTCATATGTTCAGCTGACAGTGATTTGACTTTCAAGCCACGAATCCCCTTTCCCTCATTATTAACCCGTTCATGGCGAGATGGAGGCAAACCTATGTGTTGCGCCGTAGCCAAGTAGCTCGTACAAAACTCTGCTACCTCCTCAGAAATATACTTTTCAATAATGGAGGCTTCAGGTCGATATGGATTTTTAACATATCCCTTTAATATTTTCATATACCTTTTAAAAGGATACATCCAACGAAGATATACAGGTCCACAAAGCCTTATTTCTCGAACCAGATGAATCATTAAATGCACCATCATATCAAAAAAAGTTGGAGGAAAATACATTTCCAAATGACAAAGTATAAAAATTGCATCCTTTTCCAAAATGTTCAAAGCATTCACATCAATCGCCTTGTTGCAAATTGAATTTAAAAAATAACACAACCTCATTATAGTCTTTCTGACACGGATGGGCAATATTCCACGCAGTGCAACTGGTAGAATTTGTTGCATCATGACGTGACAATCATGTGATTTCATACCTATCAACTTCAAGTCTTTCAATGAGACAAAATTTTTTACATTTGAAGAATAACCTTGAGGCACTTTGATATCATGAAGACACTAACAGAAGCTACTTTTCTCCCTCTTCGATAATGTATGACAAGCTGGGGGAAGAAATGTTCGTCTTCCTTTAGGAGTGGGAGCTAACTCCAAACGTATTCCCATTGACAGTAGGTATAACCTTGCATTCAACCCATCTTTTGTCTTTCCTTTAATATCTAGCAATGTTCCGATCAAAGAATCACAGATATTCTTCTCCACGTGCATGACATCAATATTATGTTTGACTTCATGATACCTCCAATATGGTAGCTCAAAAAATATTGACCTTTTCTTCCAAATATGTCTATCATTACCAGATTTCTGTGTCTTTCCCAATGTCACATCAAGGTTTTTCACCCTCTCAAAATACAATTCTGGGGATAAAGGTTGAGGAGCAGTATCAAATTCTTGTGAGCCATTGAATGCCTTTTTTAGTCTTCTATAAGGGTGATCCATAGGCAAAAACTTTCGATGACCCATGTACACTGTTTTCCTCCCATGATGCAATTGACAATATGACGTCTGTTGTTCACAAATTGGACATGCTTTATGCCCTTTAACACTGTATCCAGACAAATTTCCATATGCTGGGAAGTCATTTATAGTGAATAGAAGCACTGCATGCAGTTGAAAATATTCCATTTTATAAGAATCATACACCCTAATACCATTAGCCCATAACAGTTTCAAATCATCAATCAGCGGTGACAAGTATACATCAATATCATTGCCGGGTTGCTTTGGACCAGAGATCATGATACTCAACATGACATATTTGCGCTTCATACAAACTTCAGGAGAGAGGTTGTAAATTACCAATAAAACAGGCCATGAACTATGTGTGCTACTGAGGGTTCGGTATGGATTCATTCCATCTGTGCACAAGCCTAGTCTCAGATTTCTAATTTCATTTCCAAATGTAGGGTACTGGGCATCAATTTTCTTCCATTGTGGACAATCAGCTGGATGACGTATTTTTCCATCACATACCCGCTCATCAGCATGCCATCTTAACCTTTTTGCATCATGTGAATTAGCAAATAAACGTTTGAAACGAGGAATTATAGAAAGATACCAAAATACCTTTGAAGGGAGCTTTGTAATCTCTACATCAGCTTGTGATTTTTCTTTCACCTTATACCGTGATGTCCCACATTTAGGACACTCTTTCAGAAATTCATATTCCTTCCTATATATAATGCAGTCATTCGGACAGGCATGTATTTTCCTGTATCCCAATCCCATCGGGCATAATATTTTTTTGGCCTTATAATGTGAATCTGGAAGATCGTTATCTTTTGGAAGAATGTCTTTCATCAATTGTAGCAGCTCTGTAAAACTTCTGTCACTCCATCCATGTTTCGCCTTCAGGTTAATCAATCTTAACACCGCCGAAAAAACCGTAAAATCTGTACAACCAGGATATAATGGTTTTTCGGCATCACCATATAGACGTGCAACTGTCGGTTCTATCTCAATTTGTTCTGCTACAATATCGCGAATCATTTCTTCAATTCCATCGGAGTTACCATCTTGCGATTCATTATCATCAGTGACATTCTGTCCAGTTTCGCCATGCCAAATCCAAGGGTTGTAACTCGGATTGAAACCATGACAAATCAGATGATCTTTTATCTCTCTACTTTTCAACTTCTTCATATTCAGACATTTCAGGCATGGACAGAAAAAAATGTCACTACTTGGAACATTTCGTTTAGCAAATTCCAAAAAGGCATCAACACCTTCCTCATATTCATTGCTCATTCGATGTGCCGTAATCCAACTTCGACTCATTATTACCTATAACAAATAGCAAAAATATATATATTTTTTAGATAAGACAAATATATGTTTATATGAAAAAAATCATAATTTGAATGTAAACAATTTTGAAATATAAAACAAATCGATGTGCAAACCCCCCTGGACACCCCCCGACCCCTCTGGACAGCCCCCCACCCCTCCTGGACACAACCCCCACCCCTCCTGGACACAACCCCCACCCCCGACCTGCTTGGACACCCCCCTGGACACCCCCCAACCCTCTGGACAGCCCCCCCACCCCTCCTAAACACCACCCCCACCCCCTACCCCCTTGGACACCCCCCTGGACACCCCCAACGCCCACCCACACCCTTGGACAGCCCCCCACCCCTCCTGGACACCACCCCCCACCCCCTACCTCCTTGGACACCCCCCTGGACATCCCCCAACCCTCTGGGCAGCCCCCCCACCCACCCGGACAACCCCAAATACCCTCTGGAGAGGCCGCCACCCACTTGGACAGCCCCCCACACCCATCCACCCCCTTGGACAGCCCCCCACACCCATCCACCCCCTTGGACACCCCCCTGGACACCCCACCGACCCCTCTGGACAGGCCTCCACCCCCTTGGACAGCCCCCCACACCCACCCATCCCCTTGGACACCACCCTGGACACCCCCCGACCCCTCTGGACAGCCCCCAACCCCTCTAGAAAGCACCCCCACCCCTCCTGGACACAACCCCCCACCCCCGACCTGCTTGGACACCCCCCTGGACACCCCCCAACCCTCTGGACAGCCCCCGACCCCTCTGGACAGCCCCCCACCCCTCCTGGACACCACCCCCCACCCCTACCCCCTTGGACACCCCCCTGGACATCCCCCAACCCTCTGGGCAGCCCCCCCACCCACCCGGACAACCCCAAATACCCTCTGGAGAGGCCGCCACCCACTTGGACAGCCCCCCACACCCATCCACCCCCTTGGACAGCCCCCCACACCCATCCACCCCCTTGGACACCCCCCTAGACACCCCACCGACCCCTCTGGACAGGCCGCCACTCCCTTGGACAGCCCCCCACACCCACCCATCCCCTTGGACACCACCCTGGACACCCCCCGACCCCTCTGGACAGCCCCCGACCCCTCTAGAAAGCACCCCCGCCCCTCCTGGACACAACCCCCCACCCCCGACCTGCTTGGACACCCCCCTGGACACCCCCCAACCCTCTGGACAGCCCCCGACCCCTCTGGACAGCCCCCCACCCCTCCTGGACACCACCCCCCACCCCCTACCCCCTTGGACACCCCCCTGGACATCCCCCAACCCTCTGGGCAGCCCCCCCACCCACCCGGACAACCCCAAATACCCTCTGGAGAGGCCGCCACCCACTTGGACAGCCCCCCACACCCATCCACCCCCTTGGACAGCCCCCACACCCATCCACCCCGTTGGACACCCCCCTAGACACCCCACCGACCCCTCTGGACAGGCCGCCACTCCCTTGGACAGCCCCCCACACCCACCCATCCCCTTGGACACCACCCTGGACACCCCCCGACCCCTCTGGACAGCCCCCGACCCCTCTACAAAGCACCCCCACCCCTCCTGGACACAATCCCCCACCCCCGACCTGCTTGGACACCCCCCCTGGACACCCCCCAACCCTCTGGACAGCCCCCGACCCCTCTGGACAGCCCCCCACCCCTCCTGGACACCACCCCCCACCCCCTACCCCCTTGGACACCCCCCTGGACATCCCCCAACCCTCTGAGCAGCCCCCCCACCCACCCGGACAACCCCAAATACCCTCTGGAGAGGCCGCCACCCACTTGGACAGCCCCCCACACCCATCCACCCCCTTGGACAGCCCCCCACACCCATCCACCCCCTTGGACACCCCCCTGGACACCCCACTGACCCCTCTGGACAGGCCGCCACCCCCTTGGACAGCCCCCCACACCCACCCATCCCCTTGGACACCACCCTGGACACCCCCTGACCCCTCTGGACAGCCCCCGACCCCTCTAGAAAGCACCCCCACCCCTCCTGGACACAACCCCCCACCCCCGACCTGCTTGGACACCCCCCTGGACACCCCCCAACCCTCTGGACAGCCCCCCCCCCCCCCACCCCTCCTAAACACCACCCCCCACCCCCTACCCCCTTGGACACCCCCCTGGACACCCCCCAACACCCACCCACACCCTTGGACAGCCCCCCACACCCACCCACCCCCTTGTAAACCCCCTGGACTCCCCCCGACCCCAAATCCATGCACCTATGCCATGGTTGTGTGTGAATAAAGTAGTAACAACTGTAAAAGGGCAACCCATCCAAATGGACACGCCCCAACCCTCTCGGGGATTTATAGAAAACGATGAAAAATTAGTGAAATCATAAAATTACTCAATATTGCAAGTCGAACAAATAGATCTAGGGATGATAAATAAGATTATGGTGCCAAAACGAGTTAAAAGGGTTCGCAATCGAAGAATCTTAGCTAGTTTCAACAAAAAAATCACAACACATATATATATACTATCCGCGAAAAAAAACGAACGAGTGGGAGGATTACCTGAGTGCTGCGAGTTTAGATGATTGATCCGAGGAGATTAAATATGAGAAACGATGATCGCAAAACGAATCTAAACCAACAAAATGGACGAGCCGATTCGGGTTTACGCGCGAGAGAGACGAGTCGCGACTGTCGAAGGTAAACTCGCGAATGACAATCCACGGGTCTGGGTAAATTTTTAAATGAGTTATCATGTCGGTTATTCAATAACCGACGTGATAATTGTTTAAAAAACATTTATAACGTCAGTTATTTCAATAACCGACGTAAAAACCTTCCTCCGATTCATTTTTTACGTCGGTTATTTTATAACCGACGTTATAAAGGGCGCAAAATCCGCGTTTTTTTACGTCGGTTATTCCATAACCGACGTCAAAAACATCTGCGGATTCTTTTTTTACGTCGGTTATTTTATAACCGACGTAAAAAAGCCTTCAAAAACCGCGTTTGTTACGTCGGTTATTGAATAACCGACGTAAAAAGGCCTTCGAAAACCGCGTTTTTTACGTCGGTTATAAAAATAACCGACGTAAAAAACGAAGGCGCGCGATTAATAACGTCGGTTATTTTTTTAACCGACGTTAAAGGTGTACCAAACACAGGTTTTTACGTCGGTTAAGAAATAACCGACGTAAAAAACCTCGTTTTACATATTATGACGTCGGTTTTATATAACCGACGTAAAAAATGGTGACGTAAAAAACGTTTTCTGCACTAGTGCACATTCAAAAATTAAAATAAATAATCTCAAATATAAAAATTCAATGAAAATAGTGAATGAAAGTAAAGACAAATTAGGATTTACATAGTTTCAATATTAATTCCTATATCCATGTGAGAACACTAATAACCTATTCATTTTATAAAAGTTGCAATATTGAAATTTAAATTAACAAGTCAATATGTTTTCTAATCACTAATAAATAATCAAAATGTATGTGTAAAATTTATCCCACCCTAAAATTTATAGTAGGGTCTAGGTGATCAACTGATTCCACTACCATTCCAAACTTTTTCTAGAACCACCATTTTCTAAGGTCACTTCTGATTACCCTAAGTTTCATCATCCTTTACTACCAACTTCCAGTGAACTAAGAGAGTTAACTTTATGTAACATTTTGAAAAACATTATGAATTTCCATTACTAAAAAACCCTATGGAAAAACATTATGTAACAATTAAAAAAACTTATGTATATTGTAACCTATGTTTATCTTTTATTCAGTCAACTAATCACCTACACATCCTGATTCTAGAAAATATTGTCTAGACCAATTCCACCACTGGACTTACACTGTGGTTATATTAAATGTAAGTCAAAAACATATCTTTTAGAGTTTATTCTTATATTCTTAGGAATCAAAACTTGAAGTTGAATTCACATTTCCAAAAATATCACACTTAATGAAAATTTTCAAGGAAACGCACTGCCCACCAATAGTTAGGCACAACACCAATCTAGATAACTTCTATAATAACAAAAAAAATAGTGTCTCTACAAGCTTTCAGTCGCTCTCATTATATTAAGTCAAAGTACTACCTTAGACTTTCCTATACTAAAACCATGATAAATATGTGAACTAGATTATGAAATACACTAATATTACTCTTCTAAAGAACCATTTTCTCTAGAATCCTTTAATTTAGATGATATTTTAGGTAAATATTCCTTTTTAGTGGTTGAGACTCCAAATTATTAAGAAAATTAATTTAAATATGAATATCATAGTAGTGTAATCCACTTTTTAAACTCCTTCTGATATCCTTTACTAAACAATTATACCATATTAGTTTTTTCATTTTTGTGATGATCATATTTTCATCTTTTTATGTGGATAGTGCTATGAATTTCTATAATTTATATATCTATCTTATTATTATTACTCTAAAGATAAATAGAGAGCATGTGGAATGATTTCTTATATATTATCCCCTAAAAAGTATACATACACATAAAACTATAACTGGTCAACCATTCTTAAACACAAGGATATATCATTAAAGCATTTTAGATACTAGGGAATCAAATTTATAGCTTTAGTATCACACCCCGACCATGTTGGTTAATTATTTTAAATTAATTTAGTAATTATATTGAGTTTCAGTAGAAGACGGGTTGAGTTTTTATTTTTCGGAAGCCTTTTTTTGTGCGGTCAACCCGCACAGTTATGGGTAACCATGTGGTCACCCAAGTTTAAAAAAAAGAATAAATAAATAAATAAATTTGATGAAGGTAAAATGCGAAGTAAAACAGGAATGAATAAATAAATTAAAAGTGTCTTCAAAACTAATAATAATGTTTATATATATATATATATATATATTATAATGTCATTATTATTTCTATTAATAATAATATTATTAGTGCAGAGTCTTTTTATTTTATTTTATTATTTCATTCTAATTTTTTTTTTAATTATTTTCTTAGGGCAGAAACCCTAGGATGGGCGTCGCCCCCCCCCCCCCCCCCCCCGCTATTCCCTCTCATGGCGTTGTGCATCCCCCTTCATGCTATGCATTTGAGCCTCCCCACCACCCAGGTTTTTTTCTTCGGTGCACCACACATCACCGCTCTGCCCTGCTCCTCCCTCGGCGCACCAGCACCCCGCCCTGGTCCTCCTCCCGATCTGCACCAGCATGCCTTTTCCCTCTACCCCGCTCACGCCGCCACTTGGTAGCCCCCTCCGTGCTTGCCTCTGGATTCTGTCCAAGCCGCCTTCGGCCCTCGTTCAGCACTCCCGCAGGTCGCCGCACCCAGGGGAAAATTTTGTGGGATGGTTTTTTTTTTTTTTTTTAATGGGTCAAACGTTAATAAAATTAGGTAACTGGGTCCCTTGAGCGCCAGACCATGTGGCGCTCAAGGGTTGTGGAATTGGAGCGCCACTTCAAGTGGCGCTCCACCAATTTGCCGGTAAAAGAGTTCAGCGCCACTTGAAGTGGCGCTGAAAAAAGAAATACAAACCGTGCAGCGCCACTTCAAGTGGCGCTGCACCCTTCTTCCCAATGAAGTCGGCGCCACTTGAAGTGGCGCCGAAACTCCCCCCCCCCCCCCCTCCTATAAATAGGACCCTCGCCCCCCACCCCATTCCTCACTTCCTCTCCATTCCTCCCTCCCTCCCTTCCTCTCTCTCTCTCAAACTTTTTTCTTGTGTTCTTCGGTTGCGTTCTTCGGTTGCGGTGAAGCCTTGCCTCTTCGGTTGCTCTGCCGGTGTACCTACGTCGTCACAAATTTGAGGTAAATCTTTCTTTAAATTTATTTAATAGTTTTATTTAATAATTTAGTTGTTTAATTTATAGAATTAGTATATAATGTTTGTATTTTATAAATTGTATGGTTTTTTTAAATGTAATTAGATAATGAAATGATTAGTTAGTTAAATAATTAATCATAATTAGTTGATTAATCAATGATAATTAAGTTATTAATTAATCATAATTAGGTAAATAATTAAATGTAATTAGATTATTATTTAATGATTATTAGCTAATTAATTAATCATAATTAGCAAATTAATTAATCATAATTATTTAATTAATGAATCATAATTAGTTAATTAATTCATTATAATTATTATTAGTAAATTAATTAATCATAATTAGTTAAGTAATTAATCATAATTAGTTAAGTAATTAATCATAATTAGTAAATTAATTAATCATAATTAGGTTATTAATTAATCATAATTAGGTTATTAATTAATCCTAATTAGTTAATTAATTAATCATAATTAGGTAATTAATTAATCATAATTAGGTAATTAATTAATCCTAATTAGGTTATTAATTAATCCTAATTAGTTAATTAATTAATCATAATTAGGTAATTAATTAATCATAATTAGGTAATTAATTAATCCTAATTAGGCTATTAATTAATCCTAATTAGGTTATTAATTAATCATAATTAGGTTATTAATTAGTCATAATTAGGTAATTAATTAATCCTAATTAGGTTATTAATTAATCATAATTAGGTAATTAATTAATCATAATTAGGTAATTAATTAATCATAATTAGGTAATTAATTAATCCTAATTAGGCTATTAATTAATCCTAATTAGGTTATTAATTAATCATAATTAGGTTATTAATTAGTCATAATTAGGTAATTAATTAATCCTAATTAGGTTATTAATTAATCATAATTAGGTTATTAATTAATCATAATTAGGTAATTAATTAATCCTAATTAGGTAATTAATGAAACATAATAGGTTATTAATTAATCATAATTCGCTAATTAATTAATCATCATTAGGTAATTAATGAAACATAATTAGTTAATTAATCAATCATAATTAGGTAATTAATTAATCATAATTAGGTAATTAATTAATCATAATTAGGTAATTAAATAATCGTAATTAGGTAATTAATTAAGCATAATTAGTTAATTAAGTAATCATAATTAGGTAATTAAGTAATCATAATTAGTTAATTAATTAATCATAATTAGTTAATTAATTAATCATTAGTAGTTAATTAATTAATCATAATTAGGTTATTAATTAATCCTATTTAGGTTATTAATTAATCATAATTAGGTTATTAATTAATCATAATTAGGTTATTAATTAATCATAATTAGGTTATTAATTAATCATAATTAGGTTATTAATATATCCTAATTAGGTTATTAATTAATCATAATTAGGTTATTAATTAATCCTAATTAGGTTATTAATTAATCATAATTAGGTTATTAATTAATCCTAATTAGGTTATTAATTAATCATAATTAGGTTATTAATGAAACATAATAGGTTATTAATTAATCCTAATTAGGTAATTAATAAATCATAATTAGGTTATTAATGAAACATAATAGGTTATTAATTAATCATAATTAGCTAATTAATTAATCATAATTAGGTAATTAATGAAACTAATTAGTTAGTTAATGAAACATAATTAGGTAGTTAATTAATCATAATTAGGTAATTAAATAATCATAATTAGGTTATTAATCAATCATTACTTGCTAATTAATCAATCATAATTAGTTAATTAAGTAATCATAATTAGCTAATTAAGTAATCATAATTAGCTAATTAAGTAATCATAATTAGCTAATTAATTAATCATAATTAGTTAATTAATTAAGCATAATTAGTTAATTAATTAATCATAATTAGTTAATTAATTAAGCATAATTAGTTAATTAATTAATCATAATTAGTTAATTAAGTAATCATAATTAGGTAATTACTTAACCATAATTAGGTAATTACTTAACCATAATTAGGTAATTAGTTAACCATAATTAGGTAATTAGTTAACCATAATTAGGTAATTAGTTAACCATAATTAGGTAATTAGTTAACCATAATTAGGTTATTAGTTAACCATAATTAGGTAATTAGTTAACCATAATTAGGTTATTAGTTAACCATAATTAGGTAATTAGTTAACCATAATTAGGTTATTAGTTAACCATAATTAGGTAATTAGTTAACCATAATTAGGTAATTAGTTAACCATAATTAGGTTATTAGTTAACCATAATTAGGTAATTAGTTAACCATAATTAGGTTATTAGTTAACCATAATTAGGTAATTAGTTAACCATAATTAGGTTATTAGTTAACCATAATTAGGTAATTAGTTAACCATAATTAGGTAATTAGTTAACCATAATTAGGTTATTAGTTAACCATAATTAGGTTATTAGTTAACCATAATTAGGTAATTAGTTAACCATAATTATGTTATTAGCGAAGTAGTTATATTATTCAGCGAAGTAGTTATATTAATCAGCGAAGTAGTTATATTAATTAGCGAAGTAGTTATATTAATCAGCGAAGTAGTTATATTAATTAGCGAAGTAGTTATATTAATTAGCGAAGTAGTTATATTAATTAGCAAAGTAGTTATATTAATTATCCAAGTAGTAGTAAATTGCCTATGGAATATACCTTTGCATTACATTCTAGGAATGATAATAAATTTAGTTTTCAATCTACCTTGACCTCGGTTTGTAATTGAAGTTATGAACTTGAATTTAGTAGTTCAATATATTTGTTGCATATTAAGTGTTAGAGTTATCATGAAATGATTGCTCTCTTGAGTAAAGTATCCCCGGGTAGAGGGGCTTTGGGTCGGACCACCTACTTTCCTGGAGGCTTGCCTTGTCTAGGAAAGTGAATGGGGTTGGCTATCTGTCGCTCCGGGCTTACTCATGTGGAGACTTTCAATTTCATATAACTCTATGCTTTTACATGACATGTTCGTGTACCTCATGCATATAATGCATGTGGATATGTATAAATATATTTGACTTCTATTTTTGGGTAAGTAACACAAACTTGTGGGTTGTGTAAATAGTTACACATCAATATGGTTTGAACATATTGATTTGGTGGAGGGATTAGGATTCCAACCTAAATTACTAGAAGCATGCATACATAAATTGATTCTTTAATCAGATTTAATTAATAACAGTGGTTTCTTTTAGATAAAAAAGATGGTCGCCGCTTATATTTATTGCAACGGTCAAATAATTGAGACAGAACAAGGATGCAGTTATAGTATACATCCAGAAGCTGTTGTGATGCTTGGAGGATGTACTACTTTGGAAGCTGTGCAAAGGAAAATCCATCGGAGGTTAAAACTCGCGAGGAATCAAGTAATAGAGTCCATTACATTCAGACATCTTCAATTTATAGATAGGTTTTGGCATGTGCCATATCCGGTAAATGATGATGATGATTGGGAATATATACTTTCATTGGTTAAGTATATACCTGAGAATCAAATGATGGAGTTGTATGTCACTATAGCTACAATGGAGGTTCCATCGACATTGGAAGTTGACCCATCTCAAATTCATGAAACTATGTCATATGCTCCTTCACATCAAGACGTTCCATCAGCATCAGTAGTTATTCCATCATTTCCATCAGCCACAGTTTCAATGGATAGTCCTCCACATACTTTAGATGCATTGGTTGATGAATTTGAGGATGATGACAATTTTGAACAAGATGAAGAGGAAGTTGAAGAAGAAGAAGAGCATGCGGAAGATCAGTCTGTACCAACTCATGCGAGGTTCAACCGACCGTTGAACCATCCTCCACTATTGGCTTCCCGGTCGACTGAAGGCATGAATAGCTTGCCAGAATTTGATTATTCAGTTATCACTCCCAGTTCAGAATTTCCAGGAATCATTGGTGGCATAAATCGAGTGTCAGATAACGATGTTCTGTATATTGGCAGAGAGTTTGAGAGCAAAGAAGCAATGAAAAATGTGATAAAACAATATCACATTGAAAGACATTACTCATATGTTGTAGAAGAGGCAAAGAGATCTTATTATTTGATCCGTTGTGACAAATTTGAATCGAACTGTCAAATGCGTCTGCGAGCTATTATTGATAACACTTTTCACAGCTGGCGCATCACTAGATTTACTCCACACACATGTGTGAACCCAAGCTTGGCACAGGAACACTCTTCATTAGATGTTGAGTTTGTTTCAACTATTATTGTTGAAATGATTAGAGCATGTCAAGATGTCCCCGTGGTTCTGGTCATTGAGCGAATCAAACAGCTTTTTGGGTATCGAATCTCTTACTGGAAGGCATGGGCAGCACGACAAAAGGCTATTGTGAAAGTGTATGGTGATTGGGATGACTCTTATCGAGTTCTACCACAACTGTTGGAGCTTCTACGCCACAATAATCAAATAGTCTATCGGTTACATACAGTTGAATATGTTAACCAACAGAACCAACTTGACCGCTCAATGGTTGTGTTTGATAGATTATTTTGGACATTTTTACCATGTGTGGCGGCTTTTAGACATTGCAAGCAGTTCATACAAATTGATGGCACATTTTTGTATGGAAAGTATACCGGAACTTTATTGATTGCCGCCACACAAGATGGAAATCGAGCCCCTCTGCCTATAGCATTTGCAATTGTGGAGAAAGAGAACTTCTCATCATGGAGCTGGTTTCTGGCATGTCTCCGAGAGTTTGTTACGGATGCAGAAGGGATTTGTCTTATTTCTGATCGCCACCATGCAATCAAGGAGGCGATACAGTCTGAGGGTCTTTCGTGGAGACCACCATATGCCCATCATCGATACTGTATTCGACACATTGCCAGCAATTTGCGAAAGAAGTTCAAGAATGAGTCGATGAAAAAGGCAATCTTAAAAATTGGTATGAACATCCTTTTCTGTTTAAAATGTTTTTGTCGTAGTTATTTTCATAACTGTTCAGATGACTGCTTGTATGATAGCATATGAGCCTCAACAACAAAGGATGGAGGAGCGTCTTCAAGATATCCACAGAGTGAATCCAGAAGTGTATGATTACATGATGCAAATTCCAAAGCAGAAATGGTCGTTGGCATATGATGATGGGAGGAGATATGGTCATATGACGACCAACATCGTAGAATGTATAAATGGAGTTTTCAAGGGTGTTCGAAAACTACCTATCACAGGTAAATACGAATATTTCAATATATGTTACTCAGAAGAGTTACTATTATAATATAATATTTGTATAATGTCGTAAATCTAAATTTCAGGGTTGGTACAAGAGACCTTCTATCGTAGTGTAAAGTACTTTCTGGAACGAGGAAAGCAAGCTGAAGAGGGCTTGAACAGAGGGATGCGCTATGGACACCATTTCCACGCATCGCTCCTCGAGTTGTCGCACCGCTTGCACCGGAGCTACTTCAGGACTGTCCTCGGGGACGATGGTATGTCTACGTCATTACTTTCGGTTATTTAGTACTTTTGTTATTGTTTTTTATAAACTTACCGTAGGTTACTCTTTTTTCACCAGGTGGAGTCAGTCTCAGAAGTTTGCACATACTCCGAGACATAGTGTGCACAGCTTCAGACAGATATTCGATGCTATAGTGCCGGCTGATGTAAGTTAAACAGTACTTTTTTGTAGGAAAATTTGTTTTGTTATCACTATTTTAAGTTATTTAAATATAATCTCAGTAAAATTATCATGCTACTATATGACTTATTTTTTGAGTTTACATTTCAGGTTTCATGGACTCCTTATACAGGTTATGTCTACGCATCTCTTCCACTATACTGCACATCTTTGGCTGGAGATCGTGCTGCAGTAGTACCACTCATTCACTTCCACATCGTTGAGTGGCACCAGCCAGACCGGGTCATGCGCCAGTTCGGTTTTATACAGCATATCCCCTTGGCACCACGACAGACTACCGAGCTACATTCGATTGTGCTTATAGGTAGACAGACGACAGACTGGCGACGACATCATGCATCTTATATCCAGCTTTGGGACAGGCGTGCACGATTCAGTATCTTTCCACAGGGATATATCACATCACACTCTGATTTATCTGATCAGGGGGATTATGCACACTGGTATCGACGACATACCATCATGTACCTTACACGTCAGGGGATTGGCATTCAGCGATTGGTATGTTTACTAAGATTTATTAATTTTGTTTAACTCATTTTTGATATTAATTTGATTGTCATTTCATTTGCAGGCAGACGCCATTGGTCAGCTTGCACATTCCACGCAGCCTCAGGAACATGCATATATTCTGCGGGAGGTAGTTCATCGGGATGTGGTGGCTCTATTGGATCATCTCCGGTTGATACGTGACAGTTTTTTTGATGAGGAGCCACAGATATATCCGGATCCATATCTTCAGGCAGAAGCACCTGAGGATGACGATGTCCCTGCTATGCCTGCTGAGGAGGATGCACCGCCACCGCCGCCGCCAGCTGGACGACAGAGACGAGCACATCCGGGGGGCAGAGGCGACCACATCGACATCCGAGAGCGGCTCCTGCAGATGTCGTCGCACCACAGACAGACGATCACGCCCAGCCGACTGATGATTTTGCACAGCAGGGAGACATTTATATACCGCATATGGCGTCTCCGCAGACTACTATGGACTTCGATCTGGGTGCAGTCACACAGCTTATGGCGGCCCCCTCTCCTCCCGACGAGGCCTTCTTCAGTACCCCATTTCTACCATTTATAGGGGCTTCAGAGCCATATGTCACCCCATATGGTTTTGGGGCATCCTCACATGATTTTGGGGCGTCCTCACATGATTTTGGTCAGTCCTCTACACAGCATCATGAGGAGGCACCAGAAGCACCGGAAGAGGAGGAACCTGCAGAGAGGACACCGGAGCGACATGGACGTCGGACACGGAGAGGACGTGACATTCAGACACCGCGTTGTGGTACCGGAGGGCATCGTCGTTGATGTTTTTGGATGTGATGTTGTATATATTAAAAAACTTATTCACTATGATAAGTAATTGTTGTTTAAGTCAAACAAGAAAATCAAAAATCTATTAAATACAAACTTATTTCAATTAACTATTAAATTATAAAGTACAGGTACAATATAAACAAAATTTGTCACAGCGAGTTAACCATTAATAATTAATAATTATAATGACAAATAATAATTAATAATTATATTACTAACTAATTAATTATTGTATATAAAATAATAATATTTTATAGACGTTCAAAGTCACATAGTTGAAACATTTTTAAGTTACAACTGGGTGGTTTTGAAAGCCTATAAAATATTTTCTATCGACATTTTTTACGTAATTTTTTTATTTTCATCTATTCAGTATATGTTTAATCCAAGTTTCAAGTTTCATTCATATTGGTCATATGAATTATGTTTTATAGACGTTTAAAGTCACATAGTTGAAACATTTTTAAGTTACAACTAGGTGGTTTTGAAAGCCTATAAAATATTTTCTATCGACATTTTTTACGTATTTTTTTATTTTCATCTATTTAGTATATGTTTAATCCAAGTTTCAAGTTTCATTCATATTAGTCATATGGATTATGTTTTATAGACGTTCAAAGTCACATAGTTGAAACATTTTTAAGTTACAACTTGGTGGTTTTGAAAGCCTATAAAATATTTTCTATCGACATTTTTTACGTAATTTTTTTATTTTCATCTATTCAGTATATGTTTAATCCAAGTTTTAAGTTTCATTCATATTAGTCATATGAATTATGTTTTATAGACGTTCAAAGTCACATAGTTGAAACATTTTTAAGTTACAACTAGGTGGTTTTAAAAGCCTATAAAATATTTTCTATCGACATTTTTTACGTAATTTTTTTATTTTTATCTATTTAGTATATTTTTAATACATGTTTTAAGTTTCATTCATATTGGTCATTTAGATTATATTTTATAGGCTTTCAAAGTCACATACTTGAAACATTTTTAAGTTTCAAGTAGGTGGTATTGAAAGACTATATGTTTAACAATATTTCAATTTTTTTTATAAATAGTTACTTATAACTATGTAAATATATACATGTATAAATATATAATTATATATATACAAGTATAACTATAATTACAATATAATTCTAAATATAATTATAAATATAATTCTACACACACACATACACACACACATATATATATATATTTATATATGAATATTAAATATATTTATAAATAAATTTTAGATATATATGTAACAATATTTTTATAATTATATATTTTAAATATATTCATATTCATATAATTATAAATATTTATATTTAAAGATTAGTTTATAATTATATAATTACAAATATATTTTTTATTTAAAAAATATATATAAATAGATTTATATTTATAAATATTTATTTTTAATTATATATATACATAATTATATTTATACACACACATATAATTATATATATACATAAATATAATTTCATAATTATATAATTATAAATATAATAATAATTAATTTAGCATTTTTAAATACATATTTATAAGATTATTTTTAAAATTTTATTTATTTATTTTGAAATTATTTATTAAAAAGAGATGAGGTGAAAAACAATTAAAAAAAAAGAAGAAAAAAAGGGTGGCAAAGCGCCACTTGAAGTGGCGCTAGCCACCCGAATTGTTGAGCGCCACTTCAAGTGGCGCTCAACAAACCCATTTAGCTAATTAATTCTAACCTAGACCCATTTTAATAAAAAAAAAAAAACCCATCCCGGCAAAAAAGCCGCACCCAGGCCCACGCTCCATGCTTTGACCTCCACAAACCCCAGCCCTTGCCAACACCATCCGACCTGCCCAAGCACCACGCTTTGTCTGGACGAGGCCTCATCGGCGCTGTCCAACTTGCTTTCACACCACCTCCAATCTGGTCGAGTCCCTCGCTAGTGATTTACGGCCTCCCTCTCTCCCTCTGGTGGTCTTTCGTCCATGTAATACCCCCTTCTAGCAGGACTCCCCTTCCGATGATGTTTTCTCTTTTTTTCCCTTTAGTAATTGCTTCTTCATTTATGGTTTTAATTTTACCAAACCGCAGATGTTAATATTTCAATATTTTTAGGGTTTAATTCCAAAAAAAATAATAGTCCAATGTTGATTTATATGGTTGATTTTCTTTCTCTCTAGTGCATTTGAGGTTCAAACGGCATTTCGCACCATTTTCAGGGTGTTTTTCATCAGTTGAGGAGGGTTTCCCCTTTTTCAAATCCTTTTGATTTAAAATTCACCTGTTTCATGAATATTCATTGTTATTTATAATTAACTGGTGCCTTGAGATGTTATTTGAATTTTTTTTATAAACTTATAGCAAGTCTAATAAATATTGTATGTGGTGAAGATTATACTTTTGAAATATTTCGTGGTGAGCTTGGATTAAAAATGCATTTTTGACATGTGGAGTATTTTTTTGTTAAGTTATGTAATTTGTTATTTTAACTATGCAATTGGTGTGCATTCTATTTTGGTGTGTTAGCTGGTTAAAAATTAATTTTTGATTAAGGATATGTCAATGTTTTGTTTTTTTGGTGTGATGTTTTAAAAGGGTTTTTTGGGATGTTTGGTTTGTGCGAAGTTTAATTTTTTTTAAATTAACTTGTTTTATGTTTAATATTTTTTATCCTGCTCATGGTAATTAGAGTACGTTCTTATGGAATCCAACTATGTGTTGTTGATCAGTTTTTATTAAATTTTCAGTTTGTCAATTTAACTATGCAAGTGGTGAACGTTCCAACATGGTGTGTTGAGAGTGCACGTTTAAATATAAAAAGTGGCTTTGAAAAGGTTTTGGTCTGTAAAGATATGGTTTTTATTTAGATATGTTTAATAAATTTTAAAGTGGTTTAGTAAATAGTGTCGAAGGTGCAAGTTGTGTTTTGAAAACGTGTCAAGGGGGTTCTTTCATGTTGTTTTCTCGTTTGGATTGTTTTAAGTTTGTGTTTGTGTAATTTTAGTTTTTCTGCATTTTTTATAGTGAGTTTTCGAGGTAACCTCACGATACTGTGGTCATTGACTTGTGTGTGTTTGTGCATTTGTGCGAACCGTGATGAGCCTTTGTGTTTGGACAATGAGCTGAGGTAGGTCCCCCACTGCACTCTCCTTTAAATTTAGAATTTATTAATTACTAGATATTTTATTAATTTTAATAAATGGGAAATAATATAAGATAATTAATTTTTAAATAGTTATTTGGTGTAAAAAGATCCATTTATTTTATACACGACACTTGAAACATTTTCATGATGAGCGGACACCCAGTAGTGAAAGAATGTCAGTTTATCCTTTAAACATAATTCACGTAGTTTTAAAGGTAGTTCTGGTTTTAAAGATAAATGATTTCTTCTGAACATGTGATTTTGGGTTTTCTTGAGAAATGAGGTTTTTCTTTAAAATTGGTGAAGGCTCGTTTGGTACTTTAATAAAATAAATTATTTTGGAAAAACCATTCATGGTTAATATTTGGTGTGCGTTGATTGTGTGAGCTGTATGTGATGTTTGTGCATCGTGACTGATTGATTTACATTGTGGACCCACCCCTTTTTAGTACATGTGTTGACATGGAAACCTGGCATAGTAAGTGAATCTTCTGAGAACGATTGCTGCACTAGTTTAGATTACACATTGGCTAGTGGCCCCTAGTACGGATGACACTCTGCTAGGGGATTGGGCCCCTCGGTTAGGCCATGTAGGGAAACACCGGGCATTAGGGCGTTATGACGTCATCGAGAGTAAGAATGCCTTCAGGATGAGTCGCATGTATGGTATGTTCTGAATTGTTCACGATCTATTAGGTTCGACCCATGATTTATTTAGTGTTTATTTGTATGTGGCAAATGGTTGAGAGGTCTAGTTCGGTTGTTGGCCCATGTGTGCCACTTTTCCATTTCCCTTAGTGTGTTTTGTCTGTTGTGTGTAGTTTTCCTTTTAAATAACAACAATAATTTGGATTTCTAATTTATTCACACACAAAAAATGTTTTAAAATGAAATACACCTGTTTCTTTCAAACACTAAACTTGTTTTTATATAAAAAAGGGCAATGGGTTGTTACTTGTTTTAGAAATGAAAGTGTGGGTATGTGAAAACCAATATCGTGAATATTTAGTTCAAACCTGGAATTAATAAATTTCTTTATTTAAAGGTAGTGCATTGGGAATAGTTTTTTGGGAACGCCTACTGAGTTTTAATACTCACGCCTATAGTGTTTTCCAATTTTTAGTTTATGTTGCAGGTTTGACTCGAGCTTGCTCATCGAGGGAAAGAGTTTTTTGTGGACTGGTGAGCGAATCTCAGAGTCGCGAGGAGTTTTGGTCGTAGTCATGTTAGTTTGTTATTGTTGGTTGTTCCTCCTTTTTCGTGCCATTTATTTTCCTTTATTTATTCTAATTTTTTGCTTCTGCTTTACTTGTCTTTCATTTATGGGACAAATCGTTCCCACTTGTTCAGTTTTGATGCCTGGAACTAGTTTCCAGCCTGTGGGGATCAGGAACGCCCCTCAGGCCATGCCGCGTGCTAGCTCGGGTGACCGGTTCATGGTTGACCTGGGTTTGTTCATGAAAAAATGGTATCATAGGAGGTCGGCTCTTAGCGGACCTCGATTATCAGAGCACCCTTTGTTATTTGGGATGTCTGGTAGATGGAGATTAGGACTATTGGGGCTTAGAAGGTAGGTTGTGGGTTGGTGCCTGATCCCCACCGCTCGTGACTAGACCTGAGTTACCAAGGGTAGTCCGGGTTTTGAGTCTTTTGTCTTTGTTTTGGATTTAGGGATGACAATAGAGGGGACTCGGTTTCACATTGTGACCCCACATGGAGTTGGGACCCATGTGGAGCCCAAGATTCTGATTCAAGGTCCTCTGGTGTTATGTTTTTCTTGGGGAATGGCTCACTACCATGTCACTGGGTTGGGCATAAGCACTAGTTCCTCATTTCAGTTGTCCATTGTTGGTTGTGATTTGTCATAATTTTGGTTGGTTTTAAAGTGTTTTTGGAAATGAAGGTGGTTTTGAATTCAAAAAGTTCTTTCTCTAATGGGTTTAAAACTAGTAAAAAGGGGTTTTCATTCAAGTTGTTTTGAAATTGGTGAAGTGGGTTTTTAAATAGTAAGTGATTTGACTTGGAAAACAATGTCTTATGTTTGGATTTGGTAATGGAGTGGAATGTGAAACCCTTGGTATTCCTTAGGATCATCTGTATATGTGTGGGTAGACACGTGAAGTGCACATTGACACATATGTACGGGTGATTTTAATGGAAAAGGGATGAAGGCTTATGTGGTGGTTCACAAGATTCCATGGGTGGGGTTTTGGAATTTAAGGCTTGGCTTGATTTTTCTAAAATGGACTTGAATGAAAAAGTGATTTCGTGACTTGGTTTTTCTTCCCAAGTGGGTTTTGGTATTTTGAAAAGTGTATTTTTCCTGTGTTTGTGCATGTTTGATTTAGGAGTCTGTTACCCTTGGCTTGTGGTTTTGCTTTTGGTTGCATTTAATCTTGATTAGAATTTCAGGACGGTTGTCTCAGCTCGGGGTCTTTCTTTTGATTGAGTTTTGGCTTGATGTCAGTTTCGATTTTGTTTTCCAGGTTGTTCTGAATATTCCACCCTGAAATGTCCCCAAAATTTGTTAATGAGTCATGCCCAATTCTGGTTTCTATAAATTTATTCTTGTCTCTCGAGGCATTGACAGTTCGTCAGGGGAAGTGAAGTGGTTTGATGGAAGTAGAGCATGTCTTCAGGGGGTTGGGAACTCCCAAGTTTGTTAGAGTTCATATTGTCTTGGGTTTAGTGAATAGTCCAACTTTGGACCAATGGGGGTGGATGTCTCATCATACTTGGAGTTGGGATGATGTGGGAGGTGTTTAAGTTCGTGTTTATCCAATGGATCATAACTGAGAAGGTGAAGGTGAAAAAGGGTGAGAGCCTGTCCATAGTTAACAAGGCCAGTGGTTGGTGAAGGCCTGTGTCATCCACTTTAAGGAGTCGACATTTGGAGCGCAAGTGACTGGAAAATCTGGCGCCTTTCATCTTTTGTGAGGGTTCCCCATTTTGCGAGTGGGGTGTACAAGATAAACCTTCCCCCTGAAGAAATCCCTTTTTGTCGGTGTCAACTCTTGGTTCGTCATACTACTTTCTAATCTTCCATCAGTGTTGCAGGTTCGAGCATCTGAAGAAATCTTGTCTCATACCTCTGAATTCCTGCTATTGTGTGACCACTCGAGTCACTAGGAAAGGTTCCGAAAATATTATCGTTCGAAGAGGGAGTTTCAATCGGGGGATGATCGTGTCTGACTGTGGGGCAAAAGATGCTTCAGCCATCAGAGCCCCAGCCTCAGGTCTTGAGGTGAAGCTCACGCACAGTCAGGGCATCAGAGGCACGTGAGACCTTTGTTTGGTTCTTTATCTTTCGTCTTGGAATCGAGACATTCAGGGTTTACTTGTCCTTGTTTTTCTGTTTTTGTAAGTTCATATTTTGCGGAAATAGTGCGATGAACTTATTATTTTGTGATCATAGTAGTTGTGTTCTTCTGAATGTGGTCTCTATAATTGTTTGTTTTCCATAAAAGTTTATTGAGCCCTTGTGTGGGTTAACCCTGGTTTTATTAGTGACAATTTGGAGATGTGATTGTAGGGAGTTTTTGTCTTCTGTCGTGAGTTCTAGTTTTTAGCAGAAGCGGTGTCTCACTCATATTAAGGGAGTTGGATGTGTGGGGAGTTTTAAATCGGTTTGGGAAAAATCCTTAGTTCCAGCAGTGTTGTTTTTTGGAGTTCATCATTTTGGTGCCTCGATATGTCGGGTGGCCTTGTAGTGGTGTTCCGTTTAAGTCTCAATGGTCCAGCACAACTCATGTGGAGAAGTCGGTAAGTTCGGGTTGGGAGTTCCTGCGTTAACCCATCCTCTGGTTGGTGTGTGTGGGTTTTAAAGATTCCATGTTATTCGAGTTCTTGTGGTGGGGAGAACCCTTTCGTGTTCTCCATCATTTTATGTCATGTTTTCCTCGTGACCGGTCAGGTGTGACTTGCAGAGTGAATCGTCAACCCGAGGTTCTTGATTTTCCTTTTGACTCTCTCCAAGCATGGACTCATGCTTTGGCTATCTTTTGACTTGCTGACTTTCTGGGGGAAGAAAGCGTCTGTGGGGAGGAGAATTTTCACACCCCGACCATGTTGGTTAACTATTTTAAATTAATTTAGTTATTATATTGAGTTTCGGTAGACGACGGGTCGAGTTTTTATGTTTCGGAAGCCTTTTTTTGTGCGGTTAGCACGCACAGTTAGGGGTAACCATGCGGTCTCCCAAGTTTAAAAAAAAGAATAAATAAATAAATAAATTTGATGAAGGTAAAATGCGAAGTAAAACAAGAATGAATAAATAAATTAAAAGAGTCATAAAAACTAATAATAATGTTTATATATATATATAGAATGTTATTATTATTTCTATTAATAATATTATTATTAGTTTAGAGTCTTTTTATTTTATTTTATTATTTCATTCTAATTTTTTTATTGTTTGTATTTAATTATTTTTTTAGGGAGGAAACCCTAGGAGTGGCGTCCCCCCCCCCACCTCTTCCCTCTCATGGCGTTGCGCACCCCTCTTCGTGCGGCACGTTTGAGCCTCCCCACCACCCAGGTTTTTTTTCTTCGTCACACCACACATCACTACTCCGCCCTGCTCCTCCCTCGGTGCACCAGCACCCCACCCTGCTCCTCCTCCCGATCTGTACCATCCTACCTTTTCCCTCTACCCCGCTCACACCACCACTTGGTATCCCCCTCCGTTCTTGCCTCCGGCTTTCGTCCAAGCTGCCTTCGGCCCTCGTTCTGCACTCTCGCAGGTCCCCACGCCCAGGACCAAGCTCCGCGCTTCGACCTCCATGAACCCCAGCCCTCGCCAACACCATCCGACCTGCCAGTGCACCACCCTCTGTCTAGACAAGGCCTCACTGGCGCTGTCCAACTTTCCTACGCACCACCTCCAATCTGGTCGAGTCCCTCGCCAGTGATTTCCAGTCGCCCTCTCTCCCTCTGGTGGTCTTTCGGCCATGCAACTCCCCCTTCTAGTAGGACTCCCCTTCCAGTGATTTTTTCTCTTTTTTCACTTTGGTAATTTCTTCTACACTTATGGTTTTATTTTTCCCAAACCCTTGATGTTAAGATTTCAATATTTTTAGGGTTTAATTCCAAAAAAATTGATGGTCTGGTGTTGATTTCTAGTGTTGATTTTGTTTCTCGCTAGTGCAGTTGAGGTGCGAATGGAATTTCGCACCATTTTCAGGGTGTTTTTCATCATTTGAGGTGGGGTTTCCCTTATTCAAATCCTTTTTATTTAAAATACACATGTTTCATGTATTTTGAATTGTTATTGATAATTAACTAGTGCCTTGCAATGTTATTTGAAGTTTTTTTATAAACTTAGTATATTAAATATTGTATGTGGTGCAGATTATCCTTTTGAAATATTTCGAGGTGCGCTTGGATTAAAAATGCATTTTTGACATGTGGAGTATTTTTTTTATTAAGTTGTGTAATTTGTTATTTTAACTGTACAATTGGTGCACATTCTATTTTGGTGTGTCAGCTGATTAAAAATGAATTTTTGATTAAGGATATGTCAATGTTTTTTTAGTGTGATGTTTTCAAAAGGGTTTTTTTGGTATGTTTGGTTTGTGTGAAGTTTATTTTTTTTCATTAACTTGGTTTATGTTTAATATTTTTTATCATTCTCATGAGAATTAGGGTACGTTCTTATAGAAGCGAGCTATGTGTTGTTGAGTAGTTTGTATTAAATTTGTAGTTTGTTAATTTTACTATGCAAGTGGTGCATGTTCTGACATGGTGTGTTGAGAGTGCACGTTTAAATATAAAAAATGGTTTTAAAAATACTTTGGGTGTGTAAAGCAATGATTTCTATTTAGATATGTTTAATAAATTTTAAAGTTGTTTAGTAAATAGTGTCGAAGGTGAGAGTACTGTTTTGAAAACGTGTCAAGGTGGTTCTTTCATTTTGTTTTCTCGTTTGGATTGTTTTAAGTTTGTGTTTGTTTAATTTTATTTTTTGTGTGTTTGTTTCAGTGAGTTTGCGAGGTAACCTCACGATACTGTGATCATCGACTTATGAGTGTTTGTGCGTCTATGCGAGGCGTGACGCGCCGTTGTGTTTAGACAGCGATCCGAGGTAGCTCCCCCACTGCACTCTCCTTTAAATTTAGAATTTATTAATTTCTTGATATTTTATTAATTTTAATAAATGGGAAATAATATAAGATAATTAATTTTTAAATGATTATTTGGTGTAAAAAGATTCGTTTATTTTATACACGACACTTGAAACATTTTCATGATGAGAAGACACCCAGTAGTGAAAGAATGCCAGTTTGGCCTTTAAACATAATTCAAGCAATTTTAAATGTAGTTATGGTTTTAAAGATAAATGATTTCTTCTGAACAAGTGATTTTGGGTTTTGTTTAGAAATGAGGTTTTGCTTTAAAATTAGTGAAGTCCTGTTTGGCACTTTAATAAAATAAATTATTTCGGAAAAACCATTCAGGGGTGATCTATGGTGTGCATTGATTGTCTGAGTTGTATGTGATGTTTGTGCATCATGACTGATTGATTTACATTGTGTACGCACCCCTATTTATTGCATGTGTTGACATGGGAACCTGATATAGTGAGTGAATCTTCTGAGAACGATTGTCGCACTAGTTTAGATTGTGCACTGGCTAGTGGCCCCTAGTATGGATGACACTCTGCTAGGGGATTGGGCCCCTCGGTTAGGCCATATAGGGAAACACCGGGCTTTAGGGTATTATGACGCCATCGAGAGTAGGCATGCCTTCAGAATGAGTCACATGTATGGTCTGTTCTAGATTTTTCACGATCTCCTAGGTTCGACCCATGTTTTATTTACTGTTTATTTATATGTGGCAGACAGTTGAGAGGTCTAGTTCGGTTGCTGGACCATGTGTTCCACTTTTTCCATTTCCCTTAGTGTGTGTTGTGTGTAGTTTTCCTTTTGACTAACAACAATAATTTGGATTTATAATTTGTTCACAAAAAATGTTTTAAAATGCAATACACCTGTTTCTTTCAAACACTAAACTTGGTTTTATATTAAAAAGGGTAATGGGATGTTACTTGTTTTAGAAATGAAATTTTGTGTATGTGAAAACCAATATCTTGTATATTTATTTCAAACATGGAATTAATAAATTTCTTTATTTAAAGGTAGTGAATTGGGAATAGTTTTTTGGGCACGCCTACTAAGTTTTAATACTCACGCCTATAGTGTTTTCATATTTTTAGTTTCTGTTGCAGGTTTGACTCGAGCTTGCTCATCGTGGGCAAGAGTTGGTTGTGGACTGGTGAGTGACTCTCAGATTCGCGAAGAGTTTTGGTCGTGGTCAGGTTAGTTTGTTGTTGTTGGTTGTTCCTCCTTTTTCGTGCCATTTATTTGCCTTTCATTATTATACTTTTTTCTGCTGCTTTACTTGTCTTTCATTTATGGGCCAAATTGTTCCCTCTTGTTCTGTTTTGATGCCCGACACTAAATTTCAGCTCTTGGGGATCAGGAACGCCCCTCGGGCCATGCCGCAGGATGGCTCGGGTGACCAGTTCATGGTCGACCCGGGTTGGTTCGTGACATTTAGAGTGTTCTTTTCCTAAATTTCACTAAAAATGACTACAAACTACCATAGAAAATGAAATTTCTAGCCTTAAATATATCATGGTATATATCAATCTATATATCACTGGTGAAAATGGAACATTCTCCATGTACATAGCCTCATATTACAATTTTAATTCTTTATCTTTGGATTGTTTGAAGTGTGCAGATAATGTGGTTGAGTTTAGTTTTCATTTGGTCATTCTAAATATATTTATGACCTTTTATGTGTAATCATTCTAATATAAAACAAATTTAAACTTTATTGTCTCTCTCAATCTACATTATGAAGATTTTCTTGGGCACACTTTTATCCTTCCACTCGTATCTTCTGGAAAAGTCACACTTCACCTTATAAATCCTATTAATATTCAAACCCACCAGGAGCATGTCATACATATACAAGAGAGGGTGGTAACGATCACATCCTTAACCACCTTTTCATGGAAATAATGATAATGGTTACTTCAAATAAATCCCTTCTAAACCATAATGGTAACAAACTTTTAGTTTCACTTCTTTGGAACATTCTTTAATTAATAAACAGTTCTCTTTATCTTACACACCAAGTCCACAATATATTTTTACTTGAATATATTGAGTTTTTTCATGTAAATTGAATTCTCTACATCGCCGTGAAGAAATTTGTTTTTATATCCATTAATTACATATGAAAACTTTTAGAAGAAAGAAAATATAACATTGTCTAGATGGTTGTTTTCTTAAATACCTGTGATGAAATTTTCATGAAGTCTACTCCTTCTTTATATAAAGTCTCTTTCAAAAATAGCCTAACCCTATACCTTTTTAGGTTCTATATTTTTCTATAAAAAGTATAACCAATTTTCTTTTAATTTCTTTATTCCCTTATAGTAATTCAATTAGCTCCTAGGTTTTATTTTCATGTAATGAATCTAACTCATCTTTCATATCTAAGTACAACAATCTAGAATCACTAATACTAGCCACTTATTCTAGGATCATTGGATCTACTCTATATATCATAATAATTTAATGAATATCAGTTCGAGTCCTCTGAATTAGTCAATTAATTTAGGAAAATCTATGTAATTCAACATGTGTCTCTAATCATTCTAAAACTAAAACATCTAGAACATCACATTAAAAAAATATGACCTAAGCTTTCATGATCCTTGAGAATTTTGTTAAATCTTTCACTAATCTAACCATTATACCTTTTTTTATCCCAGAACCTTGGAAAAGTTTTATCCTTATAGAAATTTCATTTAGATAAACTTGAATTTGGTTAGTTTATTATTTTCACTCAACTTCCTCTTCCACCATGTTTTGATCTTTCCACAAGCTACTCTCTTTGAAGAGAACTTATCGAATTTTTATAATTTTTTGAGAGTCATTATCCCAAATCCAATATACAATGTTTTCATTTCTATATCCCAAAAATAAAAAATATTGGGAATAATATTTTTACTTGCCACAATCCTTGTAATCAACATAGATATAATATAAAATTTTGAAAACTCTGATTTGGGTAACTTCCACAAGTTTACCAGTCCATAGATACTCCAAAATCTTATGTCCCATTAGTGTAGAAAAAATTCTATTAATAGTTTATATTGAAAAAATGATTGAATATTCCTAAATATTCATATACATACTAGAATTTAGCATCGTTATCCATGCCTTATCAGTTAACATATGATTCATCCACTCTACCATACCATTTTTCTATCGTACCCAAGGTACAGTTTTCTCCAACCAAAATATTTCTCTCTAGAAAAAGTTCTAGAAACCCTTTCTATTTTATTCTCCTAAATTATTATAAATTAATCATATAAACTTCTTTTCAATCTATTTTTCCAATACATTCCTCCTTCAAAAAAACATTGAACACCATTAATTTATGTTTATGAAATTAAATCTATACTTTCCTTATTCATTCAATGATTAAATTCCTAATGTAATTTGACCCACCATGAGAAAATAATGATGTCGTACCCCTAACATTCTTGTGTATTAGATATAAATTTAGATGCTTTGGTTTCCTTCCATTCAAGTTGAATGAAAAAATTTCTCTTCTTTATGTGTATAAAAATCTTATGAATTTTATGCACTATGTGATCAAGAAATTGTTATCCTTAGTCTCTATAAGTCATATGTTCTTCTTACTAAGTTTCCTTGGACAATAATGACACAACATCAAAATATAATAAGTTATCATTTTAGAAGTTATTTCTTCATCTAAACTTCACATCAAATACAATTTCATATCCTTTACACTTCTTCACATGACCATGGAACCCAGATTAATTTTCCATACTCTATTTTTTAAGCTACTTCCAAATTTCCCCTCATCTAGAAAACCAACACAAATTAAGTTCTTTCATTAAATTGGTATGTACCAAAATATCTTTACCACAAGGTAACTTTTATTTTTAATTCATACTTTATTATCTCACTTACCCATGATATCAAGAGATTCATTATTGAATAAGTGAAACTTTTTGAACCTTAAAGATACAAAATTTTCTTAAAATTTCTTCTCATATATGGAATGGAATGAATCCTTGAAATCAATGATCCATTATTCCAATGGAATTTTGAGACTCAAGAATAAACTATTACTACTTGTAGTTATATAATTAAATAAATTTAACTTTTAAAGGTTTAACGTAAGTAATTAAAGGTTTGATCCCTAAAATATTCTTAAAAAACCTTTTTTCCCACAATACTAATATATAGGGTTCCTCCTAGTCAATCTACCTCAAATTATCTCTCTATATATATCTCTCTCTTTACTATAACTTTTATGATGAGTACAATATCCTCAACCTTCTAAATTGAGTGTATTTCTTATATGTGCATGTGGTCCTCTCTTTCAAAGCTCTTCATTTAGGATGATATTTATAACATTCTAATATACATGGTAATTTTTCATTCAAGGGTTAATTATGGTAGTTACTATCTTTTACTAAGACATTATAAGTGATGAAAGTAGTAATAAATCACACATATCTTTCATAAAATTTAAATCAACTAATTCGAGATGACTCTAAATCATGTTAATGTAATTTATATGATCATTTGTTGGAATTCCTTCTAATATTAACATGTTGAATGTCTTCCATATCATTAACACCTTGTTTATAGATGTTAGATTCTCATACATGTATGTTATAGCATGTATCATCTCCATTGCGGTCTTCAAATACCAGATGTTAATGAAAAAATTTCATGAAAATAATATTTTAATCGATGTAATTTTCTTCATATCTATAATATTCCATTTTAATTTCTCTATTACCTATGGTTCAACTCCCTTCTATAAAGCCTCAAGGTCCTTATGAATCTGATAGTCCTCCATTAATATCTTCTAGAAGTCAAATATCACCCCCATAATATATTTTAATATAGAAATTTTCTTAATATAATTCCATATATTTTGAAATAATTACTCCCACAAAATCAAATAATGTCTATATAAGAATGTTACCTAAGAGTGTGTTGTTGAGACTTACAGAAACCACACACTTTGATACCACTTGTTGTTATTTTAATAACACTTATCACCATAATTTAAAAGAAGAAAACTTATAAATATAGAAACAACTATCCAAAAAAATCCTATACAAGATTGATCCCATTGATGATGATTTACCAAAACATAGGAAGTTAAGTAGCACCCTAAATCACTACACCAAGTTTACACTCATTCAGTACTCAAATTAACATAAAACTCACATAATAATATCATTTGAGATAAATTAATCATGCATGTAAAAGAGAATAAGGATTTAGGTTCTATGGAATTTAAGTCTTACATCCATTAGAGAACGCTATTTTACTTTTTATTTCATATAAGATAGAAAATTACAATCTCAATTAACAATTCATATAATTATAATATCACTAATAAATAGTAATATGAAACATGTACAAATAGTCTCATCCCACATTTTTACTAGGTTATATCCAATTAAATTATTCCAACACCTTCTGAAACATATGGTGGAATCACTATTTGACATTATAACCTCTAATTTTTAATCGATACATCATCCCCAACAAACAAATTCCAGTGAACTAAAAAAGTTAATGTAACATTATAAAAACTGTATGTATTTCTGTTTCAAAAAAAACTATGATGGAAAACCATATATAACCCTTAGAAAAAACAAATGTATGTTGTAACTTCTTCTCATCCATCAACTAGCCAGCTGACCACCTACACATCATGGTTCTAGAATATATCTTCCAAATCAATACCTCTGTAGGAATTCTGCTAGAACTAGTCTAAACATCAGTTTAAAATGTATCTTATATAATTTCTTCTTATTTTAGTATGAATTTTCACTTAAAGATAACTTAAAATTTCCTCACAATTTTGTTCAATACATCCTTAAAAGACTGTATATGAAATTATCTAGTAACGTAATCCACTTTAGTCATTATTTTTATTGGAAGATAAAAAATCAAGTCATTGGTGAATTTTTTAGAAAGAATATAATATTATATGAATATCTTTGATTATCATACCCAGAAAGAAAAAAATCACATGTCACAATAAGTCATGAGACTAGGGGAAATATTCAGTGGTAACATGATTATAGTTTTATCCCAATGGGAATATAACTATCATATGTCATGTTACTTATATGTACCCAAGAAAAAAATATCATAAAGATAAATTATTAACTACTTATTATAGGTTCAAAATAAAACCTTAAAGGCTCATCTAGTACATATTCAAAAATTATTTCATTAAAAAATAATTTAACCAATTCATATACAATCATATTGTTTCACCAATTTAGATCGAAACAAAAATTAATCAATTATTTATATTTAATCTAAATTGACTTACCCAAAATCTAGATCATTTATAATTTTCTTAGACTATATGAATTCCCTTAATTGAATACTTTAATTATTAATAAACATAAATTGGTAATTTTTAAAAAAATTGGGACCATTTTATTATAAAATCCAAGTAAAATTTTTCTAACTATTTATTTGTATTTGATTTAATATATCATATAAATAAGAAATAATTTTATGTAGTGAAAATTTTATAATAGTTATATAGATGGTATTTTAAAATTTTATAATTTTCCAATACAAATGAAAATAATTTATTGTAACTAAAACATATAATTCTCATAGAATGAAAAAAGAAAAAATATTATGTTATAAATATATTAAAAACATGGTATAATACTATAAAAAGACTCATTATATACTTAATAACACTACCATATACAATGAAAATATAAAAATATACAAACAAATAGATATCTGCACATTTCGTATATATTATAAACCTTATTTATCATATCAATAAAATATTCATAATCAATATATAATGATTTATATTATAAAAATCAATTAAAATGACTTAAATATAAAATCGATCATGTTGGGCAGGAAATTTATAAATTCAGTTTATTTTTCATAGAGTATACCTTAGACTGGTAGAGGATCGTAAATCATTCGGAGTATCTCTCATTGTTAGTGATACTAATAATACTTGAGGAGCTTTCACATCACAATAAATGTGTGTATCTTTCACATCACTGGCACCTCACAAGTCATTGGGATGGGGGATTTGGAGAGAATTGGGGCTTGGGGGTAAGGGGGATCTTGAGGAAGGAAGATTCACATTTCATTTCATTTTTAACATATTTTATTGTGTTTATTTTAAAAACCACCATGAAATAAGAATGAATTTATTTAGTGGGGTTTTCTAAAACACTTTTATATAATCACCTTTAAATATAAAAAATGTTACAATGGTTGAGAAATCTCAAGAATAGTATTTATCATGTTGTTTCTTGTATTTTATTATAATCACCACTCTAATTTTCTCAAGGAGACTTAATTTTCTTGAGAGGTTTCACTAATTTTTATAAATATATTTCAAGTTTGAAATTTTTATTTTGAGATGTACTATAAGGTAAATATTAAAAAATCTAATGAAAAAAATAAATAATAAATATTCTTGTATAAAATTAAGATATATGTATTATTACACACACACATATATATATATCCAATTATTTTTTTAAATATAGAGTATTTTATATTATAGTGAATTTGATATAATATAATATTTTAAATATATCATAAACTCTGAAATAAATATGATTTTTTCATGGTTTTTAATACAATATTTATTTTTATAATATATAAATTATGATGTGTATTTTTTATTAAAAGCCTTGAAATGATACATGAATAAATAAGGCCATATTTTTTAATATTTATATATATAATGAATAGAATTACCTTAGTGTGAAGTTCATGAAAACTTTCTTGATACCTAAATAAATGTAAATTTAATATAATTATTTACAAAATTCTTGACATGGCACTCCCATCACCATAAAAAAAAGAAATGCAATCAAATCAAGAACTAAAAAATGTGTTATGTGATAATTTCATATAATATAATGAATAAAAAATGTAATTATATAAAAAAATTCATGATTTATATTTTTAAGATTAGTCATGAAGTTAAAAAAAATGACTAAACATGTGTTCTGAAATTTTTATAATCATTAAAAAATTATTTGTGATTAAATTATGAATAATTAAAGTGTTTTGTGTTTCTCATATATATCATAATACTTTGAAAAAACTTAACCAAATTAGGGATTTTTTTATGTTTTGTATTTATTAGTAGTTAATGTAAAAAATAGATATTAAGGACATAATACATTTTAGGATACTCATACAAAATTAAATAAATTCAATAAAATAAAATAATGTATAAAACACTTGTTTTATAGTTGTAACATGAACTATAATGCATGTAAAAAAACTTATACTACTACAAAACTTTATTTTATATTATTATTATTGAGTAATTACTCCAAAGGTTAAAATAAATTTCAAAACACACCGGTTTTGTTTTTTTTACTATAAAAAAAATCCATTTTTACCAAATTATTCATTAAATTATTATTCTTCCCATGATTTTACATGGGATTGAGTACTTAGAAATATATAAATATTGATTTGATATATAATTTGATATGAAAATATGTAGAATTATAAAAAAAATTATGAATTTAATGCATATTTAAGTAGAAATTATATTAAATATATACTACAATGTGGAAAATAAATGGTGTGGAAATATATGTAATGAATTAGAATTGAATATTGTGTATATAAAATATAAATTTATATAAAAAATTTAATAAAATGAGAAAGAGTATATTTTTAAAATTTAATATTTGAAATTTTTAATGCATAATGAAAATATATAATTAGAAATGAATAAAATGAGAATTAAAATTTAAAATTGAATCTTATCAATAATAGAATTGGAAGAAAAATCGAAAAAGAAAATACCATCAGCAATAGAAACTAGTATAAATAATGTGTGAAATATACTTTTGACAACAAATCAAAAGAAAGATTCCTCAATATTACCCCCACAAGAAGCAAAAAGAAAACAAAATATGAATAAAAGAATGTTTTTGAACAAAACAATTACTACGGTAGAAATTATTACTTAATTAAAAAAAATATTTACTCTAAAAATTAAATAAAAAATATTCCCTCATCTTTTCAAATGGATAATATTTCTACATATGGTATAGTTTAAACTATAAATGATAAGTTAAACATAAATTATCCCAATTGAAAATTTAATGGATATAATGTATCTTTAAAATTTAATTATTTATTATCAATTTTCATACATGAATTTAAAAAAATATTTGGGTTACTACACATCATTAAGAAATAATATAAAAAATAAAATATGTAAAAAGATATTTATACACAAATATAAGTAAAGAAATATATTGATACCATTTAAAAAATTAGATTTTTTAAAATAATGAAAAAAAATCCTCTTTTATTGTAAATAAGAAAACAAAAAAAGGAACCAAATACGGTACATGGAAACAAAGAAATCTTCCCAAAGCATAAAAGCTAAATAACTATCTTTTTCCTCAATATTTGACCTAGTTTTCCTTCTTCCACTTGAATTAAATTCTAGTCAACTATTCTACATTTTTTCCCCTGACCTCTAGATCCCCCATACTTGGAATAATAGATTTAAGCCTTTCAAGTAGGTTCTCGGCATTACTGCTTTCAGAGTCAGAGCTATCCACTTGCTTCTCTTTGAATTTTTTAGAAGAGGTTTCCATTAACATTGGTTTCATCATCCCCTCTACATCTATTTCTTCATCCTAATGATGAATATCCTGGTCTATTGTCTCCTCTTGAAGTGAATTAGATGAACCAAGTACTGTATCATGTATCTAAAATGCACCGTCAATTTTTTTGTTCAAGAGAATGATCGGTATTAACTTCAATAAGTTGATCAACCTCCACTATAGGATCAACTGGATACTTTGTCTTCTTATAGGAAACAAGTTGGGAACCCTCATTATCCATGATGGATTTTGAATAAGTAGGGAAATTTTTAGTGGGGATTTTAGAATCAACTTATAAAATTTTCCTAAACTTTTGGTTACCTAAAGAATCAATCCTTTCATATGAAATTTAATGATAAAATTCTTTTTGTACTTATTCATCATTGACATGTTTAACCATCAAATCATTGTCAATGCCTATAATTTTTGGAGTTGAATTAATTTGGGTTTGATACAAGTCATCACTTATTCCATTGTTGGAAGTATCAGCATCATTGATATTTGCATCTTCAGAGTAGAAGGCATCCTAGGATTTTATCTTATTTCTAGATGTAGAGGCATTATAATTAGTTTAATCACTTAGTTGGAAACTAGTCACTCTCATTAGAGAATCCACTAGGAGAACCTTTCCATTAGTCTCTTGTGAGTTAGGAATCAACATAGTCTCTACATTGGTAACTGGATATTTGATGGAATATCCATTATGAATAATAGGTTTTGAAAAGTCCATATTTTTCATCTTTGACTTATTTTGATAGAGATTGTTTGGTGACATATTATCCCACATCCCTCACATGAAACCTTATTCTGACATATCTATAATGAGCTCCTTATATGGATACATTTATTGCAGAAAAAATGATTTTTTCATACTCAACATCAATTTGGATGTAATCAGAAGGATTCGAAAGGGTTACCTTGTCAATCAGGGTGGAGCAGATATCAATCTACACCAACATCCAAGAAAATTTTCCAAACCGAACATCCTCAGTCTACTTATCGAGCTGGATAAGAGTCCCAATTTTTGTGAAAATGTCCTGCAAGATATTCAAAATCTATATGACCCAATTGAGTCCCTAAAGAATAACCCTTACTTGACAAAATTCATTCCTTGCACACGATATATTAAAGTACAAAGACCATTCATGTAAATGAAGACATCCAGGTTTCAAAAATACGTATCCAAAGCCCCATGGTCTAAGATTCTATTCATCTAAAAGAAACTAGTTGTGAAATAATACTTGAGAAAGAGAGACACATTTCCAGTTAGAACCCCCCCCCCCCAACATAAAATAGAGATCCTACAAAACATATCATCATGCTTCCATGGTTGTTCACCTTTAGGCATAACAATTCATGCAATTAGATAGTTGTTTACAATTTCCATTATCTCAGTGAATGCTATAGGGTAGGATTCAATGTGGGTTGATGATCACTTATTAAGGATTATAAAAGGATGTGAATCCTTTAACAAATCCAAATAATTATTTACCAAAACATTTTTATTATACATCTTTCCCTATACCTCTAATAATATAATACAAACATAAATGCATTGTATACCTAACCTTAAAAGGTAATATAATAAAAATTTATATTAAATTGAATATTATAAATTTCCCTAACCAAAATAATTAATCATATGATTGTATAATAAATAATTAAATCATTAAGAAATAATCAGTTGTTTCTCAATGTAATAAATTCAATGATTTCTTTTCTGTGGGATTCCCATTTGAGACCATGGAGAATTATGTAGGTTTTTCTAAGAAAGACAATTCAATATAGAACTTCTAATAGTTTTATTGAAATATCCTTTGTGATTGTATCTAATTAGAGACTGGGGAATGGATTTTTCTATGGTACTATCCCATAGGATTATAATTGGATCTTCATAAAATAATTTTTTCTTGTGTCACACCCCATCCAAAAATTCTCATGTGATCTAGTACACCATGTGTTATCAAGTGCACCTACATGTATATCCATTATTTTTTACTAGTGGTGAAGGCCTAATAAAAACAATAGATAAACTATAACCTCAAATTAGAGTGTAAAATATAGCAGAAGTAACCAAATATACATGGTTATAATTAATTTCTGTAGAAATAAATTTACATAGTGATATAACAAGTAGAATGAATCATACTGACCCATGTTCATACAAAACATACATTTATTGACCATTGGAATGATTCCATATAAAAAATTAAGAAATGGAAAAATATAAAAACATTTCCTACTACTATCCATTGGCCTCGACACAACTCAATTTTCAAAAACATATACTTTTCTCTAGACTGATATGTCACACATTATGTGGTCAACCTAAAATTAGACATAAGGTTTACACATCCATCAGGTTTATCATGTGGGATGTGTAAAATACATCATAATAAGGTCTCACGAAGTTTCCATTGTATACATTATCATATGAATATATAAATGAGGAAAATAAACATTCTATAAATTAATGTGGCTATTGTGTATTAACCATGCCACTATGAACCCTTACGCTTTAGGTCTCCATGTGCTAACCAAGCCACCATGTAACTCGATCATACCTACTTTGACGATATATTGGAAACTAGTCATCACATCATCATTGAACTGGAGCCAGTATCTCATCCCATACTTAAAGACACTTGGTATGACATTATCTAAGTACTCAAACACTACCAAAAGGAACACGGTAAGTTCCTACACCCAAATCCCTACCAACTATATTATAACTCAAGGTATGGTTCATCTATATCCCATATAACAATTCCAACCCATGACCTATCTCACTCATAGTGGTCCCATCACCCATTCTTCTTCCCATGTTTGGGGATCCATCTCACTCATGGAATTATATCCACTTATCCAATAAAGTCACAATCTAGGACCCCATCTCACTCATGGAGATGTGAATAGCTACAATATCACTCATGGTAGGGCCTTACCATCTATTCTAACTCATAGAGATACCAATTGTCTCAATCCATGTTGTCTCTCTTGTGGTCATCCCAAAGTTAATACATAATGAGGAATCCATCACACTCATGATATTTTAGTCAGTGTTATCTCACTCATTATCGGTTAAGGACTTAGGATCCATCACCCACACCGGTTTCCATCACTTATCATAAATATAATCAAAAACGTGAAACAAAAGGTAACAACACACAATAAATGTATCTCGTCCCATAGCCCACTAGCCCATCATAGTGTTCTAGCCAAAAAGGACCTATCCCCTAATCCCTATAATATCTCAACTCATTTTTCAGAGAATCCACTAACATCCTCTATAACTATCATGATCACTAGTAATGAGTTATATCACAAGCCCTCCACCCCCCCCCCCAATAATATCATATCCCAAAGGATTATCCCAACCTCAGCCTCATCAAGTGAGATCCAGTTACTTTCCTCTTCCCCTTGACATATTAATTCTAACTCAATAATAGCTCACATGATCCACACATGGGTTTCATATAATATCTCCTAAGGGATATCCCCTATCCCATCACTTGTATAAAACCCCTCTCTATTATACCTCATCTAATCCTACAAAACTCATCATGATCAAAACATTCATTTAACCTCAAACCACCCTTGGGAGGGTATCACTCACTATGTGTGAGACGTAAAAAAATCTCACCCATTGTCACTAAGTTTAATATTCTATCACACATACAAATTGATTTAGGGAAATATTCCAAGGATAAAAACATCTTATCTTATATTCCATGGCCTACCCAAGTCCTCACATCAGATCAGTAGACATCCCTACCCCTTGGAGACAAATTCATTTGGTGATTTCAAAACACACAAAGTGATTAAGAGAACTTTTCCTAATCATAGGAGGTCATACACCATCCAATATCTTCTAACAAAGTCCCTCATAACCCCAAGACATTCTACCAAGTCCCTTTCAATGAATATAGGAAAGCACACACATGCATAAAAAACATTAGACTTTAAACTAAAGGGAACACCTATATAGATCAAGGATTTACCACCTAAGTTATGCTAGGCATCACCTCATCCAAGCGCATCCATGCCTCTTCCAAGATCATACCACCACCCAAACCCCTATTTCATGTTATAATATATAAATAATTAATTATAAACATTTATAATTAATTATTTAATTTAAACCAAAGAGGAATAATCGATGAAACATTCATTGGTCACTGCCATGGAACTTAAACCTTGACCAACCACCCATGGAATGTCTATGGAACATCCTTGAACCCATAATAAAAAATATATAATCACCAACACTTTTTCAATATTAAATTTCATCAAATTTTATAAAGACCAAAAAAATTTCGACGAAGATTAACACAACTGAAACAATGAAATATTATGTACTTCCATCATTCTGGGACCTCCTCATACTATCGACCATGAAAGTCCCATCAAATTGGGATGATTTCACTATGATATAATGACATTTCCTCTGAAACCATAACCAAAACCAAACAAAAATTCACATAAACCAAAGGGAAACACAAACAGAGGAAAAAAAAGAGGAACTTACCTCAAAATATTTTCAAACTCCATCTGGAATCATCCATTATAAATTTATATCAATGTGCGGACATAGAAGGGGATAATTTCTAAGAAATGGTCTTATCCTGATGCCCCAATCCTTAAATCCTAAATTTCTCTGGACACCAAAATATGAAAGTTTCCCTAGTTAAAAAAAATTCACTTGGGAACCATTCACTGGGTGAACCAGGTGGTTCATAGCATGAATTCCTTCTAACCTACACATTTCAAGGCATGGAATTTGGTTCATGGCATAAAATTTTTGAATAAAGGGACCATTCCCTTGAAAAAAAACATTCAAGGATTAAACCATGTTTCAATATGAGAATGGATAAAAACTATTTAATTCCATCCCCCAGTCAACCCATCCATTCTCCAGTTCCCACTTGAGAACCCACAAAACCAATAATCCTTCATTCCATATAAAAAACATCTTTCTGTGATGTCCAAAATCTCAGATTTCCAATCTCAATCTTGATTCTCAAAATGAAACCCTAACCAAACTAAAAATTAAATATTTCTCTAAAATATAAAGAACTAGAAAATAATGAGGCATTAAAGATCTCCCACTATAATTCTTTGTGTACCCAATAATACATGATAGTTCTCAAACCATGTCTCCCAATTTACCTTGGATCTTAAATTCACCAATAGATCTTGTGTTCCTCCTCTAAATTTCAAATGTTATTCCACAAAAAAACTCTAAACACCAAGTTAACTATTAAAAAGAAGTTGATTCACCCACTCACCAACAATGAGATGGTTCTCATAGTACCCATCTCTCCCAATACACTAAGTTTTATTCATCTAATTCATCTCTAAGATTATGGAGCTCCACACTATAATACTCTACTCATAATGGGTAATTCCAAACCACGGTTCTCCCCACCATAAGAATCATGTAACACCAAAAAATTATAAAATAAACACATTGTATGAAATAAAATACTTCAAAAATGATACTAAACTTAAAAACCCATGAAATATATTTCCTTAAATTTAATCCCTTTGACGGATTAGGGAACACGCAACCCTGAGTCTAAATGAACTGTAATATGGTATACCGTTATAAAATTGAGCATAAATTAGAGGGTATTAATATTAATAAATAAATTAACAAAATTATATGGTTCACAGATATAAAAACAAATTCATTGATTATCTATTTATTATGAAAAAATAGTGATCATTTTAAATAAAAAAGAAATGTTTTTTGAAAAACTGTATTTTTGTAAAAGGATATTTAGTCTCTCTTTGCCCACATATTATAAAATTAATTTTTTCAAATTTTAGAAAAATTATTTGATAGAATAAAATTATTTTTTGAGTTTATCATATCAAATTTATCTTAGGGTGATGTTTTGGGATTTTTTTTAAAAGACTCATTTTTTATAAATAGTGAAAAATACAGTGTTTTAATTGAAACTGTCTTTTCATCTAAATAATTGACAATGTTAAATTATATTTTTAATTAGTTTTAAAATAAAATTAGTTAAATTTGATATTAATTATTAAAATATAGGTCATAGGAATTATTTTCATATTTAATTTATAAATAAGAACATTGTAATCTTTTGAACATTTTCACTTTAAAAACTTGTTTTCTCATCACGTCAACGTGACTAATTTTAAATTAAATTTTTATATTTATCTGAATATAATTTAAAAAATAGATTATATATTTTTAATATTTATAATTTATAATTTATAATATGTTCAACTTACTTTTTTACCAATATTAATAGTGAAAAAATTAAAAATTAATTTGTGTGATTAAGGTAAAAATTAATTTACTAGAGGGTTAAATTAAAAATGTATGGGTTAAAATGACCTAAAACCGATCTAAAATATATTTTATGACCATATTGAGAAATTATATCTTCTATTTTATATAATATATTATTTTTTAGTCTTTTTGAATGTAAAAAATATGGGTATGATTGAATCATTTCAAAAATTATAGGTGGGCCACTCACCTCACTTATAAATGTCCACACCCAATCCTCTCTTCCTCACACTGTAAAACCATTTTTATTTTGGATAATACCTATCAAAATCACTTAAAAACTTCCCTAATATCAAACTAGAGACTTTATTTTGGATATTAATCTTACCTAGGAAGGATTCCTGTGAAAACATATAGAGGATAGCCAAAGAAGAGGTAATGTTCTTCAACAAGCTTTTTTATTTTATTTCTTCCTCCACCTCTTTAAGTTTTTATTAAAAAATTGATAATATAATAATATCAGTATATTACATATAATTATATGTTTTTATGTCAACATAATTAACTTCAAAAATTTTCACTTCCATAAAATGGGTTATGAAATCATCTTTCATGTGCATAGAAGATTACTGCCACGCGAACCGATGTCACTCATTTTCCATTTCCACCACTCATGGTTGGGTATAATGATGGATATAAATCATATATATAATTTTTATAAAATAATTTTACTTAATTAGTTATTATATTATATATAACTTTATTTTACTTTACATTCCTTAGGAGATACAATAACATCGCTAGTGTGTACGATGAAATACTACCTCATGAAGTGATGTGATTCGTCTTTGACTAACACTTTTCATGGAAAGTGATAAGGATAAATTTAATGATTATATGTGATATATATTAAAAATTTATTAAATTCCTGAAATATTAATCATTTTTATAATATAACATATATCATTTTCATTCTTACCTATTTACTCAATGAAAGATAATAATGTTTTTCGTGTATGTATAGACTACCACCTTCACAAAACAATATGACTCTCTTTTAAACACCACACAAAAATAAAAGATATATCTAAGTATATTTAAATAAATAATATGGTATTTATGATATTATTATCATTATGGAAAGATAAAATATTTCTTTCATTCTTTCTATAATGATATTTGAAAAATGGAAACATTACTCATGCGTGTGTAAGACCTATCATCTCCAAGATCATAATGTACATCATTTCTCAAAACCATCATTCATTATGGGTATTAAAAGTATAATTGATATATTAATATGATAATTATTTCAATATTATTATTCATGAGATTATATAACTATATAATATTAACAAGAACTTGACCTTGCATGAAGAAACGTGCATGAGAAAGCATGGCAAGTAACACCCGAAACAATGAAAATAATTAAATATTATTAACAGAAGGGTGATAAGATGTTATAAAAGGATCATATATGATATTATAAATATTAATAAGGTTCTTTGATAAGTGAATAAATTTTTTCAAACCACTATATATGATGTTCAATCATTTTTAACCAAAATGAAGTATGAGGTAAGGGACTTCATCTAAATTTTCCTCCATTGAGGCATATTATAATGTTATACACCGAATTTATTTTATATGGTGTATATAAATAACATTATAATATAATATAATGATTCATTCATAATTCATGGTATTTTAAGTTTTTATGTGAATTATTTCATCCAAGGTTATTTGACTTGAAAATTACCTAGTGGTAAAGAATTTCATAACTCAATTTCCTTTCATTGGCTTATATTAATTCTTATTTGTCATTGATATTATAAGATTATATGCATAATTAATTTTTTTTCTTATATATTATTCCCACTTATTTATGTCAATTTATAGTTTATATGCACAATATATTCATTTATTAATTCTCACTTCAACATTAGGATCTTTGTAAGGGTTTATTTCACAATATCATTCTATTCAATATTCTTTATTCTAGAATTTCAGTTAAAGGAAATTATTTTATCATCATATAATAAACACATTTAATTTTATTCTCCATATTTTATTAGTCATATTTTCATGTAATATTACCATTTTTTTACTAATTGGTGCTTAAAATAATTGTGATTTTTAAAAAAAAATATTACATTATTTCATTATTTGGTAAGAAATTTGCTTTCATCTGAAACCATTTTTTCTAAAAATGTTATTAAAATTTTCAAATTGATTTATTAAATAAATTTCTAAACATTTTGAATTTTTATAAAAAAAATTGAATGTAATACTCTTTTAATTTTCTAAAAATGTCACTTTTCAAACCTTTTTATAGTGAAAAAGTAATGTTCTTTTTAACTTGTATGACATTTAAGGATTCCCACTATCATGACCAACATTTCTTTTCAGATTCCGTGGAAATTTTACAAGAATATTTTTTTAAAAAAATTCTAATATTCCTAAAATAATTTTTTTTTTCAAAAGTGATTCTCATAGATATTTATTCTTAAAATGTTTTATGTTTTAAAAATTGATTTTCAAAATGAAAAGGATATTTTTCTCAAGAAAGTTTTTAAATATATTTTTATGGTGTTTTTATTCATAAAAAAACCATTATTTTAAATTTAATTCATTAGGGATATGTTTTAATGATATTATCCTTATTCTTCATCTGGATGGTTTATGATTACTTTGATCACGGATAGTATTGACATTCACTTCCTTGTTCAATTTTTGTAGCCATTAACTTCCCATTAAATTATTCATTATCCTATAATAATTGAATATTAAATTTCCCATAAATACCTATATTATTTATCATGGATATTGTAATTTATTAAAAATTTTAGTATTTATACATATAGTGTTCTACATTGAAATTGATTATTTTATCTAGGGAAATATTGATAGTTCTATATTCTTTACTAAATTTGGATATTTTATGATAAGGCGCATTGTTTAGGAATTAAATGAATTGTTTGATATATGAGGAATGATTTGGACATGCAAGACAAGGGTAGAGATTTGTTATATATAGCCCCTCAATGCATAGGTTGTGTCATGGGATAAATCAGTAGGATAGCCTCAGTTAAATGGGATTATACACATCAATTTTAAATGGTCTTGAGGATAGATATTGATGGTAGAGGTATCATATTCCTAGGAATCATGACATAAAATAATTAAGAATTTCAATCTTTAAGAATTAATTTATTATAATCCATGATATTGTCTTTATGATATTATCTATGGATGCATTTAATTATATATTTATTGATCAAATGACATGTGTTTTAATTTATTTAAATTTCCATATTTATTATACCTTATTAAATTATGATAGTCATGTTATTTATCAAATGGAATGTATGTTCAGTTATTTACATTTACATATTGATTATGATGGTTGATTTATTTAAATGGCATGTGTTTTCAGTTATTTACCTTGTTATATTGGTTATCCTCATGGGTTCATAATAGCTTCTGTTATACTTAACCCTTACTGAGCATTTGAGCTCACCCATATTTTGTTCCTTTTCCCTAGAATCTATAAAGTTTACTATGATTAATATGCATGAATGTGATATATAAAACAAAGTTATTCTCAAAAAATATTATAATTTATTTCAAGTGTATTATTTTAATCATGTATCTATCCAATATATTAAGTCTCCTAAACAATTCTGTCCTTCAAGGTACAGTTCTTTGTATCTTATGCCAATATAATAAATGAAACAACGGCTCTGGGATACTGGGGTCAGGGTCACTACAGTTTGTATAAGAGGAATTTTATTAAAAACATTAGGAACCATATTAAGGAAAACATAGATTATGTAACATATCCCTATAATACACTTTGAGGATAAGTATAGGAACATCCTAATGTTTTGGTAAAGAAAATATTATTTTTTTTCCTATCAAATACATCCCTATCAAGATACTACAAGTGGATTTGGTTATGGAACAAAGGTACCTATGGCTAAAAACTTTGAAATGGGTGCATTGGGTTTCACCCAATCATCTCCTAGTGCACAAAAGCAGGCCTTACTTTGCACCTGGTTTGAAACTCCCAGGGTGAATGATTGGGATAATTCACATTTTCTTTACAAACCAATATGAAGGATTTGAATAGATGATGGAAATGAATGACTTAGGTCCAACCTATGGTGTCTTATATTGAAAATAATGTTTCAATATTTTGACATACTATAAATTATTATATGGTTCTACCGCTATGATTATTATTTCCAAAATTATACATTTTGGATTTATTCAATGGATGGAACCTAAAAAATCATGTTAAGATCAAGCATGAAGAAAAATATTGTGAATATAAGTAACCAAATTGGATGAATACAGGAATGAAAGATATTTTTGATTATGCTTAATCACTTATCTCGAAATACGATTAACAACCTATACATTAACCAACTCAAACAATAAAGAAAGAAGAAAATGATGGAAGTTACTAAGAGCTCAGGGGGTGGAGAACATAAAGGATAGAAGGATCTTTTTCCATCTTGTTATAAATGTGGTGATAAAAACCTAAGAAAGTTTTTCATAGGAATGGTAAAATGATTTATGTGTGTAAAATAAGTCTATAAAGAAAAGTTTTTCTGGGTAAAATGAAGAGTACGATGGAAGGAAATAAATCCCACCATAATGATCCATTTATAGTTTGTTGTCTTAAATTTGTAGAGCTTGGAAATTATTTGAATCAATTCCATATTCTAAAAATTAAACTCTAGACTAGATAGGTCTTATGTTGAAATAAAATTTCTGAATTATTTATATATTTGAATTAAAAAAATTACAATTATTTTTACCAACCCTATTTTCATTATAAGAATCATGAAATATCTAAGGATTGTGTTTAATTTTAGAATAATATGTGTCTTCATTAACATAACTGTTATTGATACCAGTATAGGTTTATTATTTTAACATTCATCATTTTCTAAAGGTCTTAGATAATCCTTTTTTAGGTTTTATGTGATAGGATTATACTAATATTGAGCATATTTTGGGAGAAATTTATGACAATACAAACCATTGGTTTTGTATATGTTTTAGTAAAAATCTTATTTGTGGAATAATTTCTTTACATTTTATAAAAATAATTTTAACTTTATTTATTTCATTTAGGGATAATTAATGAAATTTTAATAATTTTCCAATAATATTATTAGACTTTGTAAAAAATAAGTTTTACTACAAGCCTTATTAAAAAGTTTATTTAATGATAAATTTTATTTCAAGAACATATATCGTATTTTTTGGGGAATGTTATAGGAATTATATTAATATAGTTTATAAAAAGAATAACCTTCATGCTAGAGGAAAACCAATTTCATATAGTAAGGATTTGGGATGTGAACCCTTGACTGAAGATGATAAAGGTTTAGCACCTACCACTAGCATGCATGATGTTCTAGTTATATGTAATTGTTTTTAGTTAAATGATATAAAACATAAATATTAATGATGAACTAGTGGTGTTAATTTTTTTTAGAGTTTAATTTAATATATTTGATAACATGTCCAAACCATACTGGTTTTCAAAAATAGTTAAATACAGACAGAAAGACTTTTCTTCACTATTTATGTATATTAAAATCTGTTAGAAGTGGATTTTAGTGCTTCAGGAAAAAAAATTTGATATTCGTTTCATCAAGTGAGGGGTGAATTGGAAATTGATGTAAGAACAACCAAAGGAAGAAAATTTGATTTTTAAATAAAAACATATCAAGTAAGTATATTTCCTTATATCCTTATAGAGTAAAATAATTCCTCTGTATTTGGAAAAGGATCTTGAAAAAAATATTATCCTATTAAATTCATATATAATGAATCTAATGGTCTTTTAAATCATCACAGACTTATGGTTTTTAGGCCCTTAACTTCCTATTTATCGTTCACATTCTTATGATCAATGACCTTAATCACTTTCTATAAATATTTGAAACTTTTCTTTTATACCCATATCTTCAATTTCCACCAATGTTCTCTTACATAGAAGCCCAATTATATGTTATTATATAAGAACTTTTTACTTCCATTTTTCTCCTGTTAATAGGATATTTTATTAAAACTTTTTATGATGTGGGTTTTTAACAAATTAATTTTTAAATATCAAACCATTTATTACCAATATCAAGTTTATATTTTGAGGATACAATTTATTTAAGATGGGGAGAATGTAAAACATTAAAATTCTAAAATAAGAACATTTTATTTGATATTATATGTGAAAAGAAACAACAACCCTAAATAACCTGTGAAATATATTTCTTTAAATTTAATCTCTATTATTACTTATGGAACATGCAACCCAGAGTCTAAATGAATAGTAATATGATATACAGTTATAACATGGCTATTAAATTGGTGGGTATTAATAGTAATAAATAAATTATTAAAATTATATGGATTAAACATGTGATAAAAATCATTATTTTTTTATTGATTATGAAAAAAATTTAAAACATTTGAAATAAAAACATTGGTTTTGTGTAAAAAATGTATTTTTTTCTGAACAATGGTTTAGTCACTCTTTATGAAAATAATTTAAAATTAACTTTTACCAATTTTAAAAAAATTATTTTTCAAAAATAAACTTTATTTTTTTAATCGACACATCAAAATTATCTTAAGGTCAATATTTGGAATTTTTCTAAAAAGAATCATTTTTTATGAATTGTGTAGAATAATGAATTTTAATTGAAAACTATCTTTTCGTTTAAATAATTTACAAAATTAAAACATATTTTTAATTAGTTTTAATGTAACATTAGTTCAATTTCATGTCAAATATTCCAATATAGGTTACGGTAATCATTTACATATTGATTTTAAATATAAAAACTTTGAAATCCTTTGAACATTTTCTCTTTAAAAACATGTTTTCTCATCGTGTCTCCGAGACTAATTTTAAATTAAAATTTCCAACTAATGTGAAATGACATTCAAAATTAGATTATATATTTATAATAATAATAGTTTCTAATTTATAATTAGTTCAAAATAACTTTTTTCCTAAATTAATTTCAAAAACAGTAAAAAATAATTACCCAAGTTAAGGTAAAAATGGATTTGTCATTGGGTTAAACTAAAAATATAAGGGTTAAAATGACATAAAAAATTATATAAAATAAATTTTATGAAAATAATTATAATTTATCTCTTATAGGTTCTATAATGGACCATTTTAGAGGATTTTTTAATGATTAAAATGTGAGTATTGTTGAATCTTTTAAAAAATTACAAGTGTGCCACTCACCTCACATATAAAAGGTCACCCGCTCTCCTCTATTATTAATATCTTAAAAATATTTTTGTTTGGAAAATATATGAAGAAATAAATTCCTAAATATCCTTATATCATTTTAAAAGCCTTATTTTTTTAATAAAACCATCCTAGGAATGCTTTTTGTGAAAACCTAAGGAGGATACTTAAAGAATATGTAGCGTTCTTCAATGAGTGTTTTTTTATTCCTTCCTACACCTCCGTAAATTATTATTAAACCTTGTTTTTATAACAACCCCAGTATATTAAATACACTTAGATTTTTTTTTATGTTATGGTAATGACCTATAAATATCTCCCTTCCATCAAATTAGTTTTGAAATCATCATTCGTGTGTACTGAGAACTACCTCCCCACGAACAGATGTCATTCATTTTTTCACTACCACCTCTCACAGTTGGGTGTGATAATGGATATAAGGAATATATATATATATATATATGATATTTATAAATTATATATACTTATGGAGACATTATATAATATACAAAATATTCATTTTCAATCTGTAAAAGATATGATAACATCACTAATGAGTATGATAGTGTAAGAAAGTGGTATTTGAATCTGGTATGTATCCTTTTAAATTTATTCAAATTCTTATTTTTTCATAAAAAAGATACCTAATGAGTTATATCATGTATCTGGGGTGTTCGATGCTACTTCAGAGCCTAGAACCTAGATTTTTTGTAGTGTAAGGCATGTTAGATGGTTAGTAGAAATTGGATGGGGAAAGTCACACAGTTACTTCTAACCATGAAAGGATAAATAGTGGAGTCCTATAGGCTGCAAGGTTAGAAAAACTATGAAATTTGGGGTGTATATCCATGCCAAAAATTGCACACATGTTTCATAGGTGTTTTATATGGTTGGTGAAAATTTTCTCTAACAGTGAGGTCTAACCGTGTGAAGTTCCCCTTGCTATAATAGATACTGCATGGTTGGAACATGGTTTGGAAAACCATGTAATGCCCATTTTGGGTGATTATAAAACTTTCATTTAAAAATATAATTTAATCAAAGCATTCATCCTATAAATTTTACAATGTACAAAAAACCCTCATTCCACCTCTTTTAATCTCCTTTGAGTCTCTTTGATAGATTTTTAACTCGTGCTCTGATCTAGGGTCTGATTATATCTTCGTTAATCATGATGGATGCATATTGGTAAGTACTTGATTATTTTTTATCCATTTTTTGTTCTTCTTTATATCAAAAACACTATTTCAATACAGGCTCATATTCCCTATTTTCATGTAATTTATCTATTCTTTAGATATCTTCTAGTCCTAGAAAAAATAGAGGTTGATACTGGATGATGATAGTTGTACGACTACGAGGTTGGGGGTCTATAACTCATCCCTCAAGATTCTTTGTTTTTATAAATTTCCATCTGTGCATACTTATATCATCGGGTGTCACTAGTTTAATTGATGTGCCTTTCTTATATTCATTAGAACCATTATCTGATACCCTTGTTAAATATTTTATCCATCATTGGTGGTTATTCCCACAACACCAACCACCCCATGTAGGGTGTTTTCAATATTTGGGATTTTAGTGGTTTGACATGTTAGTTTGAGCCACCACTTGGGTGTTCCTAAGATTGAACCTTCTAGTGTTAATTCATCCTTGATTAAATTAATATTGAATTATATATTACTAACCCTTAATTATGTTGGTTCCACTTGAACTTCTAAGGTAAGTGTTCTACCCAATTAATGAATGTTAAATGGTAAATTGGTAGTATATTGTATATATATGACTTTGCCTAATGGATTATAATAGAATGGATTGGTTTTAAATTTTTATAACCCCTTTCAATGTCTAATGAAAGGTATCAAAGTAAAAAATATTAAATTATTATGACTTATATGAGTTAATTAAATGGTTTCATGCCCAGTTAGCCTGGTCACTCAAATGAAAATAAATGGATTATATAAAATGAATTATCAAGAGTTGTAAGTATTACATGGTCAAAATTATGAAATTAATTGATTATATGGTTTCTAATTTTTATGAATATATACATTATAATGGGAGTGTTCAGAATTGATCTTACCTTGGATTCTTGAGGGAATGCATTGAGCACTCATAGACACCATCTTGATTCAAGGATTTCAGTTGCAAAGGGTGATACCTACCATGAAATCTTGTCCTCGTATGTTAGATGATGTTCAGTATGACATTGTAGGATCCCTCCATGATTATTCTAAGATGGCTAGGATGCACTCCTTGGATCCAGTGTGACATCTACAGGCACGAGGCGCCTCAAATAACCCCTTTGGCCTAGTCACTGCTTATCCCATTTTACCTTGGATACTTTCCTTAAACTCGGTTATATTTACACTATTGTGAAATTCCATGGATGATGCTCCTTAGATTTCACTCTTACCCCTATATTCAGGCTATAGTTACTATAGAGTTAGAGACACTTGAGTTCAAGGTTTCCTTGGTTATTACCTTGTAAGCTCTTCAATAATATTATCATTTCTGGATGTCTTTATATGGATTAGATCCATTCACTACCATTATCATGTTTGGATGCCGGTGATGGATTTACCTCACAAGAATTAATTATATAAAATTGAACGTAATTAATTAAATAACTGGTTATATGTGAAGATGTCAACTGAGGGATGAAGAAGGTACTTGGGTATTTATGTTACAGTATTGTTTTACTTTTATATATGCATTCTTTCATGCTATTTTAGTTTATATTACACATACTAAATGTTATAAAAATTGTTGGAGGTATCCTAATATGATTTATCTCACACCCTATACAGGCCTCCACTAGAACCTGGAAATATTACATGTATGTTGGTGTTGAAAAAAAAAAGTGTACTACATCAGACACGTGATTTCATTTTTGAATCATGATGGAGCACACATAAAATGATCAATCTAGAGCTCTAGATGATAGAGATAGTTTTTGGATTCCTTTTTTCTTGTTTTTTATATCATATATATTCTTATACATTGTATCCATTTTTTCTAGTATTATATAGACAATACATGCATCATCATCTTTTTTCTATGATTATCAGTTGCATCATGTGTTATTATTCATGTCTTCTTATTTTGTACCATTTGTTTACTTATAATTCTTTGGTTATTTAAAAATTATATTATTTATCCATTGCGATACACTCTGCTAATGAGGGAATAGTCTCCCTATGGACACACCCTATGACATTTCTTCTAGTCAGAAACCTTTGGCATTCAAGGATATGTGCTTGAGGCCTTGTGGTAAATCTGATATGGGGAACTTTTAAGTGACATCAAGGTTTAGGATGTCACAAAGTGGTATCATAGGTTTCCTTTCTTACTTTACTATTTGGAGACAATATAATGAAGATTATACACTTTAGAAATTGGTTATAAGTCATTCTTGGGCATAGCTAACCCATGTTTAGGGTAAATTCTGAGTTTCCTGAATTATTATTATTATTGTTCTATTTTTTCCTATTATAGTTTATAACATTTTACTATTGGGTGGAACACATAATGTGTTTTGGATTTTTTTTATTATAATTTTGATGATAATTTTATATTATCTATATACCTGATGATATAAAGTAAAGGATCATTGCTACATGAATCATCATAGGCACCTTGAATTCATATTCCATTCATATTTCCATGGAATATAAGTTGATTTCAATAATTGGATTTATTATTATGTATTTTCTAATTGAGTATTTTTGTGGTAGTTATATATACCTGCACTACTTTCAGGTTGCGATTAAGTGATTTTCAGTGTCAATTCATGAGGTTCATGGTCCCTTGTGGGTTGGAATGGGTAATTTATCAAGTCTGAACATTTTCTGAAAATTAAATGAATGTTCATTTTAGTAACAAGGTGTACGGGCCCTAATTCACTGGTAATGGAGATCCACATAAAATGATATCTAATATATCAAATAATAAAATGAAAACTATAAAATTAAATCATGACTTATGAAATTAAATGGATTCTAGTAAATGATGAGGAAAGGTATAGTTGACCCTTCATCTACTAAAACCCATGTAATTTAAATAAAATAACTTACCAATAATTGGCCTAATAATTGTGTAGTTGGGGTAGTATACCATGGGTATGGATCCCTTCCCTTGAGTTCATATTTTTTTATTAATATATATATGATTTAAATATGGTTTTGAGGCACGTGATTTGCATATTTATCCAATTTTTCCACAATTTTCTCATATCGTGCACCAAGAGTGTGGCGATGAGCATGCTTCATACATTGTAGGCCCTAAGTTACCAGTCTTACTATCAAGGGTTCCACTTGAGGCATCACCTATTGTAATTGATCTAGTAATTGATGCTCAACTTCACAATAGTTTCATATGTATGATGCAGTACATGCAAGGTGCTCCATGAACCACACCTACGATGGCTGATCTGACCCATGACTTCTTACAGCAACATCTTCCTACCTTATTAGAGGGTGGTCTGTAGGCTGTTGAGTCTTGGATAGAGGCCACATTATCTATCTTTGAACATCTAGAGATACCTCTAGAGTGAAAGTTAAAGCTTTATAAATACATGCTATGTAATTCAGTTAACCACTTGTGGGATGTAATTACCCAGGATGGTCACCATCAAGTCATGATATGGGATGAATTGCTATATTTAATTCTATGATAACTTCTTTCCTCATATGATGAGGGCTGAACGAGCCAAATATTTCAAGAAAACTAAGAAGGGTTATATATCTATCAAGGATTATTCAGAGCATTTCAGTAAGTTATAATGCATTTAACCACTTCTAGAAGGTGTTGAGCTTTCACATGTTAGGCGCTTCAAGGATGGTATCTAGTACTCTATACATACTTAGGTGATTATATTATTCCTAACTAACTTCCCTAAAAGATTCAATAAATATCTTATCCTTGAGAACAACTTGAGGTATGATGATAATATTGGGTATAAATGATTAGTGCTAAGGTAGGTTAGTAGTTCTTCTGGTAGTAGAGAACATTATTTCAAGGTTTATTGTCTGTGTAGTAGTAGCTAGAGTACCAATTCTAGTATCTCTATGGTGTTTCATTAGTGTGGACTGTACGATTGTAGGTTTTTCTAGAGGAAAGGATCTTCTTTTTGGGTTAAATGTGTTTACTTTCCTTTTTGTCTTAGACCCTAGGTCGGGTTGTGGGTGTAACGCCCTGACCCATCTAGACCAGAGTCGGTGCATTAATTATTATATTGTTCTGGTTAGAAGGAATAAAAATCCTGATGGAATGGTCATTTAAGTAGTCTTGAATAACTATATACATAAATGTAACTCAAATTACATTGGAAAAGGTTACAAAATATAATACATAACAAAAACTAAAAACTGCATCCATAGGAACTCAATAAATGATCTCCTCTTCATCACCTTTTGATGGTAAAAAATGAAAGGGTGAGCTCAAATGCTTAGTAAGGATTACAAATGGTGGAAGAATGAATCAATAATAACTTAATGGAATACAATTTGACATAATCAAAATACCATGGTGAATAAATGAAAAACTCACATAATTAATAAACTAAGAATGAAACTGCATCCATAGATTTTGTCATAGTGAAAACCTCATGGAGTGTAATAACTGATAATAAATAAAGAAATTATTATTAATTGGACATCATTTATTTGGTACATGATACCATAATACCATTAAAAACAGTTTAGTTCTATGGGTAGAAACCCGTCTGATTTTTCTAAACAAACTCTAAGGGTTTGTCGCCAAAAGTGATTGTCTCATGAAAACTATCAATGCATCGAGGGGCTGTAGTGGGCCCCACCCACCTCTGCATCAAAATAATTATTTATAAATACATTCAACTTAAGAGAAACATTATCCGTATAGAATATAGGCTACAGATTCACTAATATTTCGACATTCAATACAACATTCAAAATAAATATTGTAAGTAAAATGTCATACGACATATACAATAATCATATCCATGATATGAGAATATGGATATTTAAATGGAATATAATTTCAATTTAAATGTTATATAAAATGGGAATTAGGTACACCACATTTGAAAGAGTAGGTGCACAATACTAAGAAAGTCACAATGAAGTGAAAATTGAGAGAAAGCTCATTACCACGTTGTAATCAATTGAGTCGTACGACCAAAAGTTAATAACCCCCAAATGAATAACAAAATACCATGAATATAAATAGAATAATGATAATATATATCAAATGGTATTACATCTATAATTCATATAAGAAATAAGAGGAAAATAATGGAAATCCCACAGAATTGAAAGTGAGATGAGAAAACCCCTTACAAACATTTCGGCATGGTAACGAGTGTTCTTACAAGTGATTAATGAGAGGTAAAGGGGTATCCCATTATTTATATGTCATAAGAGAAGTATGGGGGTGGTGAAAAAACATTCAATATCATTAGGTATTAAAAATAAAAGGGCACAATATAGGTAAGATTCTTGAATAAAAGGAAGAGACAGAATCTCTTACTATATGCTTGAAGGTGTTCTTGGTTTTTCTTAACAACCTGAATAATCAAATTTATCTTCCTTAACTAATAGTTCCAGAACCTAATCAACATTTAATTGATATTTTATGATCTTATTAAATTCATTAATGTCCCTGCTTATGGTTTAAGAGATTTAATTTTATTTTTTTGGTAGCATTTTCTTCTTTGGTTTTCATGATATGTTTACTTGTATTCATGAATGGATGTTTGTTTGAAATATTGTTAAAGATAGAAAATTGTTAATATAAATTATTAGTGACTTTAAATAGATATAAATGATTCTATAATGATTCTGGTTAGATACCATGAGGATGACTCATTCAATGAGTTAAAAATAAATGGTTGTATTTGGCTTAGCGGTTTTGTGCACAACAAACTTGTTTCATATTATTATTACATATTATGATTGTGTAAGGATTATAGAACATTAATAAAGATAAAATACATATATTATCACCCGGTTCAACCATTGAAAAGGTTTCATGAGAAGATAGTAATGCAAATTGAAAGCTCGTCTTCCTTAAGTGTGATAAATTAACACATCTCGGACAGTGTTTTCATTTATTCTATAAAAGGAGGGGAAAAGAGAGATTGTGATGAAATATTCCATTATCACAATGAAAATATAGTACATGTAAGGTACTGGAATTATCCTGGCATTTGTATGAGGGGAGTTTAGAGGGAGAACAAAATAATGGAACTTTGTAAAATAAATTGAAAGAAAATAGAAGAAAGGTTTACCTCTTGAGTACTCCTCCTTAAGAATATTTTTATGGCCTTTGTTTTTGTCCTTTGGGTGAGACCAGAAGGTCTTGGATGTGGGGAGAGGGTTTGGTAATAGTATTTGGTAGAATTTAGGCAAGTATTGAAGCTTTAGTGGTGTGGGAGGAAGAGGGGCTGAGGGTGGTTTGTATAGTGGAGGGGAGAGGAGTTTTCTTAATATTATAATCATTAATTTATTATTTCCTCTCAAGAAAAGAAATAGTGAGTATTTCGAGACCAATAATTGTAATATATGCATGTGAGTTATAGATTTTGGTTCTTACATCACTTGTGATACTAGGAATTGTTAATCAAAATTATAATGTATTTATACGATAAATTAATGTATTTTTCTATTCACCAAAAAATCAAGTATTTTAGAAAATTCCCAAAAATTCACTCTGACCATTTATCGTTGTGTAGAATCCAAAAATAAAGTCCATTTTTCAAAAATAATTTTCTAAATATGATTAATTAAATATTTAATTAAATCATTATTTAATAGAAATATATAAACACTTAAAATATTCATCTTCATTTTTAAGGTGCCTAAATTCATTTATACACTCAAGGGTATGGATACCATTCATAAGAGTCATATTACTATTCATAAGGGTAAGTTAATATTCATAAGGGCAGTTTACTATTCATAAGGGTATGTTACTATTCATCAAAAATTAAGTTAATTCTATCAGACTCTAAATATCATCCTAAACACAACCGTGTATGTCATATTTTTAAAATTCTAATCATAGAGCTGGAAAATTTATTTTTAATGGATAGGTTATGGATATCTCCTATAAGTAACCATGTTTTGTTCCATAGAGGATCAGTGATTCATGAAATATAGTCTATCTAATGAATACAATGTATTTAAGAGAAACATACCATAAAATGTTTGGGGTGCTACATTATTCCCTCCTTTGTAAATTTCAGCCTTGAAATTTTATGTATAAAGCCCACCAAAAAGGTATGGGTGGTTCTTATTTATAACATCCCCAGGTTTCCATGTTTTTTCCTCTATATTTTGGTTTCTCTGAAAAACCTTTACTAGATGAGTGGTACGATTTCTCAATACATGCTCCCTTGGGTCAAGAATCTTGATAGGATTTTCACAGTATGACATATCAGTTTCTAGTTTTATTTATTCATAGTTGAGTACATGCATTGGGTTTGGCATGTATTTATTTAACAATGATACATGAAACACATCATGAACTCTGGGGAGATTTGGTGGTATCACTAAATAGTAATCTACATCTCCAATTCTTTCTATAATTTCAAATGTTCTGATGTACCTAGGGGCTCAGTTTCCCTTTGTCACCAAACCTTAAAAAACCATTCCATGGAGATACATTCAGAAACACATGATCTCCCACTTCGAATTCCAAATCCTTTCTACGGTTGTCCGCATAACTCTTCTTCCTACTTTGGGATGCTTTAATATGGTCTTGGAATGTCTTGACCTTTGTTGTGGTCTCTTCAATAAGTTTCAGGCCTATAATTTTCCTCTCACCAACTTTGTCTCAACATGTTGGAGTTCGAAATATCATTCCATATAATGCCTTATATGGATCCATTTGAATACAAGAATGGAAACTATTATTGTAGTAAAATTCCACCAATGGAAAGTATTAATCCCACAAACCTTGGATGTCAAGAGAGCATGACCTTAGCATGTCTTCTAGAGTTTGAATAGTCCCTTCAGACTATCCATCAGTTTGGGGGTGATAAGCTGTAGTCATATGAAGCTCAGTATTCAAGGCCTTCTGAAGACTTTTCCAAAATTTTATGGTAAACCAGGGATCTCGATCAGACACAATTGATAGTGGTGCACAATGAAGTCTTACAACTTCATTAATATAAAGTCTTTCCATGCGCTTAAGTGGTAAATCCTCTCTTATAATAAGAAAATATGAATATTTGGTGAGATGATAAAAAATTGCCCATATTTCATCATTCCTTCTAGGTGTCCTTGGTAGTCCAATGAAAAAATCCATTGTAATATTATCCCACTTGCACATATGAATAGGTATAAGTTGCATCACTCCTCTGGGATGTTTTCCTTCTGCCTTCACTTGTTGAAAAATTAGACGCCTTGATAGGTAGTCATTAATTTCTCGCTTCATATTATCCCACCAAAAATAATCCTTCATATCTCTATACATCTTTGTGCTACTCAGGTGTATAAAGAAATTTGAGCTATGAGCATCGTCTAATAGTTCCCTTTTTATCTTAGGTACTGATGGGACACATAACATCTTCCCAAACTATAGAACTACTTCCTCATACACGAATTCTTCACATCTCCAATCCTTAACATTAATAATTTTCTTGTGCAGATTCTCATCATTAGATTCAGAGATTTTTATCTTCTCTAATATAGATGGTTTTTCAATCATTTGAAAGAGTAAAGATGTTTCCCCTTCTTTAATAATTCCCATATCCATCTTCAGTAGATCCACGAATATAGGATCTCTTTTAATCCTCATTTGGGTCATGAGTTCATGATCTTTACCGCTTAATGCATCTTCTACCTTATTTGACTTTCTTTAGTGGTAGTGTATTTAACAATCATAATATTTGAGTAAATATAGCCATCTTCTTTGCCTCATCTTGAGTTCTTTTTGTGTGAAAATGTATTTCAAACTCTTGTGGTCCGTATAAAACTCACATATTTCTCCGTAGAGATAATGTTTCCATATTTTCAGAGCAAAGATGATGGTTTCTAACTCAAGATCATGAGTTGGATAATTTTTCTCATGAGTCTTCAACTATCATGATGCATAATCAATAACTTTATCGTTTTGTATAAGTACACAACCCAATCCATTCTCTGACGCATTGTTGTATACCACAAATACCTCATTTCCTGATGGAAGAGACAAAATTGGAGCATTGACCAATATTCTTTTACATTCCTCAAAACATTTTATACTGTCTTTTGTCTACACAAACTTAAATTCTTTATGTGTGATCTTGGTTAGCGGGTTAGTCAGTCGGGAAAATTTTTGAACAAAACACCAATAGTAACCTGCTAAGCAAATAAAACTACGTACCTCGGTTATGTTTGTTGGCATGGGCCATTCTTGGATTACCTTTGTCTTTGCAGGATCAACTAGGATTCCATACTTAGAGACAATATGGCCTAGAAAAAACTGATTGAAGCCAGAATTCACACTTGGTAAACTTCCCATATAATTAATTTCTTCTAATAGTTTTCAAGATAATCCTCATGTGATATGCATGGTCTTCATATATTTTTTAGTATTCCAGCATATCATTGATGAATATCACAACCAAGTTATCAAGATATTCCTTGAAAAATATATTCATTAAATCCATGAAAACACTGGGCGAATTAGATTATCCAAAAGGCAACATAGTAAACTCATAATGCCCATACCTGGTTTGAAATTTTGTCTTAGGAATATCTTCCTTCCTCACACACAATTGATGATATCTGGATCGAAGGTTATTCATAGAAAAGTATTGATCTACATGAAGTTGATCAAATAAATCATTAATCTGAGGTAGAGGATACTTATTCCTTATTTGAATAGAATTGATTTCCCTGTAATCAATGCATAGCCTCATGGATCCATCTTTCTTCTTGACAAAGTGGATAGGGGCTCCCCGTGTAGAAAAACTAGGTCAAATAAATCCCTTTTTAATCAATTCCTCTAGTTTCTTTTTTATCTCCACTAATTCCACGGTGGCCATTCTATAGGGAGTCTTTTATATATTTCTTGCACCATGAATTAATTAAATCGAAAAATAAATTTCCCTTACTAGATGATGTCCAGGTAAATCCTCTGGAAATACATCAATGTATTCTTTCACTATATTCACATCTTTAATTTTAATATTTCCTTCCTCACCCATAGATATTGGGTTCTCTTCCTCTCCAAGAATTGTATTCAATAGTCCTACTAGGGGAAGATCTAGATAAGAATCCAATGGTGAGGTCTCTGCTCTAAAAATAAGAGATTATACACCATTTTCAGAAAAATTAACATCCTATTTCTTATAATAAATATTCACATCATAGTTTGACAATAAATTCATACTGAGAATTATGTCAAAGTTAGTCATTGGTATGATGATAAGATTAGAAACTAAAGCACGTTTATGTGTCACGAGGGGGACTAGTTGACAAGCCTTTGTTACAATGATGAATCCCCGGGGAGTTTTGATGGATAACTCCTTTATTATATCAAATTGGACATGTCTAATTTTCTTGGAAAACTAGGAAGATATAAATGAATGATATGATCCCTAATCAAATAAAGTGTTCGATATGTTTGAGGAAACAATTATAGTACCTGCCAGCACATCATTAGGAACTTCAAATTATGCGGTTGTAATCGCATAAGCTCTCCCTTGCTCTCTTGGATTCTTCTGAGGCATGTTTCCTTGGAGCATAGGACACTCATTTTCATGGTGTCCCCTATCTCTACAATTGTAGCATTGAACATCATCAAAGTGTTTCTTCCATAGCATTCATGAGATAGATGACCATTTTCTCCACACTTATAGTAGACTCTCATTCCTTTAAAGCATTTCCCGAGATGATTCTTTCCATAGTTCTCGCATAATGGGAATTTCTTCATTCCCTTGTTCTTATTTGGTGCTTTACCTTTTCCTTTGTTATCAGAGTATATCTTCTTATCTTGGTTTCCCTTGAACAAATTTTATCTAGAAATTTCCTTATATGTTTTGATGGCACTTGATATATTTTCATCATATGATGAAAATGTTTAAGAAGTCGGTGCCCTTCAAAGACTTGGCTTAAGACCTTCAAAGAAATGATCAATCTTGTCTATAGAGTCACATACGTAATCAATGGCTTGTCAGGCTAGCCTTGTGAAGGCAGCCTCATACTCTACAACACTGTCTTCTTCTCTTTTCTTTAAGCCAAAGAATTACCTCTTCATTTTGGTTCGTCGCTCACAAGGGAAATATTTTTTGAAGAATACTTCCTTAAAATTCCTCCATTCCATATATTCTATTTATTCTTCCTCCATGGATTTCTGAATCAAGGACCACCATTGATCAGTGTCTCCCTTGAGACAATATACTTCCAGTACTACCTTTTCATTTTCATTGAATCTTAATGACATGAGTATCTTTTCAAGGGACTTGATCCATTACTCAGCAACAACTAGATTAGTAGTCCCACTAAAAGATGGGGGATTTTGCCTCATGAAAGGATCAAACATAGGTGTGGAGTGGTTATTAAATACAACCTAAGTAAGTTGTCCTAATATGGTCATGATCTGATCTTCTCTAACATTGACTTTTTTGACATGCTCAGTGGGGAGATCCCTAAATTACCCAAGATTATTGATTCCCCTTCTTCCATTAGAAACCATTTCTAAATAATGGAACACACTAGATTAGGGTATGAATCATAATGTATAATATTTATATAACAAAATACTTAGAATAAATTGGGATCTTATACCTGGATAATCTCATAATCAGAAAAATGGTTTCATTGAGAAATAATTTACATTTCAATCCTTCATAATGGATTGTAAAGAAAATATGAATTATCCTAAGAATATTCCCTGGTAGTGTTGTAACCAAGAGTGAAGCAAGGCCCGTTATCGTGTACCTGGATACCATGGGTCAAGCCCAAAATTCCTTGTCGGATCTTTCACTCCTAGGTACATATGTGTCAGAGCCACCTCTACCTGCTCGTATCTATACAGGGATGTATTTATTGAAATATCCACATAATATTTTACTTACCAAAATATCAGGATGTTCTCATATGTTTATCCTCAAATACTAACATAGGGATTTGTTTCTTAATCTACATTTTCTAATCTAGTTTCCAAGTTTCCTACTAAACTTCCTTTGATACAAACTGTAATGCCACGACCCCTATAGACCGGAGACATTGCAATACTTGTTATATTTTCATGGTTAGAAGGAATGAAAATTCTGAAGGAATGATCAGTTAAGTAGTATTGAAGAACTAGATACATAAATGTAACTCAAATTACATTGGAAAAGGTTACAAAATATAATAAATAACAAAAACTCAAAACTGCATCCACAAAAACTCAATAAATGATCTCTTCTTCATCACCGGTAGAAGGTGAACAATGAAAGTGTGAGCTCAAATTCTCATTAAGGGTTAAAAATGGTGGAAGAATGAATCAATAATATCTAAATTCAAAACAATTTGACTAAATCAAAATGGCATGGTGAATAAATGAAAAACTCACCCCATTAATAAACTAAGAATGAAATTGCATCCACAGATTTTGTCATAGTGAAAACATCATTCGTAGTAACAAATAATAATGACTAAAGTGAATGCATATTAATTGGACACCATGTATCTGGCACATGATACAATAATAATGTTAAAAATAGTTTAGTTCTATGGGTAGAAACCTGTCTGATTTTTCAAAACAAACTCGAAGGGTTTGTTGCCAAACTGATTTTCTCATGTGACCTACCGATGCATCGAGGGGCTGTATCAGTCCCCACCCACCTATAAATCCAAATAATTCTTTATACATAGATTCAACACAAGAGAAAAATTATCCATATAGAATAGAGGATACAGATTCACCAATATTTCCACAGTCAATACAAAATTCAAAAAAAAAATACCATAAGTAAAATGGTATACGACATAGACAATAATCATATCCATGATATGGGAATATGGATATTTAAATGGAATATAATTTCAATTTAAAAGTGATCAAAAATGAGAATTAGTTACACAACATTAGAAAGAGTAGGTGCACAATACATAGTAAGTCACAATGAATTGAAAATTGAGACAAATCTCATTACCACATTGTAATCAATTGAGTCATATAACCAAAAGTTAATAACCACCAAATAAATAACAGAATACCATGAATATAAAAAGAATCATGATAATATATATCAAATGTTATTACATCTATACCGCATATAAGAAATATGAGGCAATGGAAATACCGCAGAATTGAAAGTGAGATGAGAAAACCCCTTGTAAACATTTCAACATGGTAACGAGTGTTCTTGCAAGGGATTAATGAGTGGTAAAGGGGTATCCCATTATTTACATATAATAATGGTAGTATGGGGGTGGTGAAAAAACATACATCATCATTATGAATTAAAAGTAAAAGGGCTCAACATAGGGAAGATTCTTGAATAAAAGGGAGAGAGAGAATCCCATACCTTATGCTTGAAGGTGTTCTTGATTTTTCTTAACGACATGAATAATCAAATTTATCTTCATTAATTAATAATTCCTGAACCTAATCAACATGTAATTGATATTTTATGACCTAATAGGTTCATTAATGGCCTTTTTTATGGTTTAAGAGATTCAATTTTATTGTTTTTGTAGCATTTTCTTCTTTGATTTTCATGATTCATTTACTTGTATTCATGAATGGATGTTTGTTTGAAATATGGTTAAACATACAAAATTGTTAATATAAATTATTAGTGAATTTAAAGATATATAAATTATCTTATAATTATTATGGTTATATACCATGAGGATGACTTATTTGATGAGTTAAAAATAAACAGTTGGATTTGGCTTGGCGGTTTTGTGCACAATAAACTTGTTTTGTATTATTATTCCATATTATGAATGTGTAAGGATTCCAAAAAATTAATTATGATAAAATACATATATTATTACCTGGTTCAACCATTGAAAAGGTATCATGACTAATATTGATGATAATAATGCAAATTGAAAACCCGTCTTCCTTGAGTGTGATAAATTAACACATCTCGGATGGTGTTTGCATTTATTGTATAAAAGGAGGGGAAAAAGGTAGATTATGATGAAATATTACATTAGCACAATGAAAATACAGTACATCTATGTTACTATAATTTTCATGGAATTTGGATGAGGGGAGTTTATAAGGGAGAAAAAATAATAGAACTTTTTAAAATAAAATGAATGAAAAGAGAAGAAAGGTTCACCACTTCAGTGCTCCTCCTTGAGAATCTCCTTAAGGCCTTTTTTTGGCCTTTTGGTGAGACCAGCAGGTCTTGGGCGTGTGGAGATGGATTGGGAAAAGTATTTGGAATAATTTAGGAAATTCTTGAAGCTTGACTGGTGTGGGAGGAAGAGGGGTGAGGGGTGGTTTATATAGTGGAGGGGAGAGGAGTTTTCTTAATATTACAATCATTAATTTATTATTTCCTCTAAAGAAAAGAAATAGTGAGTAATCCATGACCAAGAATTGTAATATATTCATGTGAGTTCGAGATTTGGATTCTTACATCACTCATGACGCTAGGAATATTTAATTTAAATTATAATGTATTTATATGGTAAATTAATGTTTTTTACTATTCACCAAAACATCAAGTATTTCAGAAATATCCCAAAAATTCACCCTAACCATTTTTCAACATGTAGAATCTGAGAATGAATTCCATTTTTCAAAATAAATTTTCTAAATTTGATTAATTAAATATTTAATTAAATCATTATTTAATAGAAATATATAAACACTTAAAATATTAATCTTCATTTTTAAGGTGCCTAAATTCATTTATACACTCAAGGGTATGGATACCATTCATAAGAGTCATATTACTATTCATAAGGGTATGTTACTATTCATAAGGGTAGGTTACTATTCATAAGGGTAGGTTAGTATTCACCGAAAATTAAGTTAATTCTATTAGACTCTAAATATCATCTTAAACACAACTGTGTATGTTAGATTCTAAAAAATCCAATCAAAGAGCTGGAAAATTTAAGTTTAATCGATAGGTTATGGATATCTCCTATAAGTAACAATGTTTTATTCCATAGAGGCTCAATGATTCATGAAATATAGGCTATCTAAGGAATAAAATGTACTTAAGAGAAATATACCATAAAATTTTTGGGGTGCTAAAGTGGTAAGTTGGGTTGTTTTTGGGAAAGAAAGTGAAAACACGGCTGAAATCTAGCCGCAGGCCAGGTACATGTCATGTACTTGGTCTACACATCATGTACATCTTCTACAGGCCATGTACTTGGTTATCACGTCATGTATCCTATCTACCTCAATAAAAATAAAAGGAAAGTACACACTGTGTACTTGAGGTACACGCCATGTACTTGTCCCATGGGGTTTTTTTATAAAAGAGGTAGTAGCTAATGTTTTGACGCACTTTAGTTTTTCCTCTCATTTTGAACACAAAACCCATTTATTCATGTTTTTCATGAATTTAAGTCATCAGAACTCCGATTCGAGCATTTTCTATCATGTTGGAACTGTATCAGTAAGTACCCAATTAATTTTTAGTCATAATTAATTCTTCAAAATAATGAGTGTGGTATTTGGATTTAGGCTCATATTCCCTAATAATATGTTCTTCGTATGTTCTTTAGATTTATTCCAAACCAGGATGAATGATGACATGATACTAGATGATTTGTCTACTACCGAGGTGAGGTAGGTATTCTATAATTTATTTCGACTTTTCATGGTTTTTTTCAGGCTTTCGGCCGATATTCCATTCATCGGACTTTCCGACAAAGTCTCATTTTTGAGTGATTATCTTTTAGTAGTTGTAGTTGGACCTAGTGAGGTTGACCATGGGTTTTGTCTTACTATGTTGTCACTTGTTTCTCATTTCATGGTCACCCAAGGGGTGCGCCTTAATAGAATACCTTGTTTATTCTTGTTTAAACCATCGAAGGGGTGTCTGTTTGTGCTTTCCTAGTTAGAGGAAGCCCTTAGATGACATGATAGCTCGAGTATCTTGTTTATGAGATGTACTACCTCCTTGCTCTTTGAATATCATGTTTTGCCTCATCTATTTTGATATCTTGGCTTGAGTGAAATGTTTTTATATGGGTGGGTATACCTATATGTAAATGATTAATGGCATGTTGAATGGATTATATTGGAGGGTAGGCACATATGTTGCTGATAAATTGTTAATATGAGTGGGTATACTCATGGCTTGTGATTGTTGATGTGAGTGGGTATACTCACCTAGTTATGAATGTTTAATTTTAATTCTCGAATGCTTGTTTGGATGGTTTGATAGATGCCATTGACTACTCTCCATGGATCAGAAACGTGTTAGTGGATGCCTTGGGTTGACTCTTCCCCCTGGGTCTTGAATTCGTGGGATTCCTCGGGCCTTTCTACCCTGTGGACCCATCTTACTTGGGCTCTCATAGGACGTTCTATTCCCATTCTCCTAAGACCCCAACTAGTTCCAAACCGAGTTTCCACCAAGGATGCCCATCAGACTCAATGGGATTCCTTGGACACACTCCTTGGATTCGGCCATCTATGGTCTAGATTGTTATTACTTGGAAGCCTTGGTTTGTTGACACCTTGGATCCAGCCCTTGGGGTCTATATTTAATTATACGGTGTGGCCGTGGGATGGTATTTCACCAAACGGCATGGTTTTGGATCAATATTCTTCTTTATACAACATGGTTGTGGGTACCTAGATACAAATGGATGTACGGTGTGGTTGTGTGACTTTTTTACTTGTTATAGATACCTTTTGAGGATATTACTCTATTTTTCAAGTATCCTTGAGGGATATTTAGTTTTACTTTATTGTAGACCTATGCCATGGGAATATGCACTTACTTACTAGTTGTTTAAACTGGCTAGAAACTTTGTAGAATTGCTATTTGAACTGTATAGACCTGGGTGGTTTCCTATTATGATGTTTATCTCACACCCTATTTCGGACTCCTTGGGGGCCAGACAGATTATATGATTGCATGGGATGATAGGGAAAATGCCCTATTACAGGTTGTTGACTGTGGATTTGGAGGAGGGGGCATAGGACCAAGATAAGGATTGTGATGCTAGGATACCTTTTTGGTATTTTTTATTTTTGGGATACATGTATTATGTTGAATTTCCACATATTGTTCTAGATGCTTTCTAGACACTTGTACCATCTGCATTACTTTATATATGAGATACTTCTTTTTATTGATATATATACAAGTCTTGTCTTACTTTTAGTAGTCTATCGTTTATTTTGATTCTACTATTGTATGTATTTAACATCCTCTATGCTCCTCTAGTAATGAAGTAATAGTCTCCCCACAGACTCATTTAGGCCCTCGCTACTCGTTGGAAGCCTCCGGCATTTGAGAGGATGTGCTTGAGGCCTTGTCTCCAACCGGGCTCAGGGCACTGTTTTGGGTGGCATCTAAGTCTGAAACGTTACAAAGTGGTATCAGAGGTAGGTTTTTCTTTTCAGGTTTGACTTAGTATTTGGCGACAATAGACAAGGAATGGAAGGGAATGGAATTTGGTAATAAAATATGTCTGGGAGTAGCTACCCCTCGTACAGGGAAAAGCTAAATTGCCTCGAATGAGTTCTGATTTTCTGGATTTTGACTATTACAGTTGATTTAATTTCACTATTGGGTGATGAACTTGATTTCTACTATTATATTTGATGCAATTTTTGAGTTTTATTTTAGTTGAAACCTGATGAGATGATGGTGTGTCATCTCATGCATCGTATAGACACTTTTTATAGTCACAGTAGATGAATTATGCTATGACATCCAGGATGCATTATATATTTCATGTTGTTGTGATAGTTAATGTGATAGTTGTGCCTGATGTTGTGTTAGTTGGGTGATGTATAAAAAGGTGTGATGTCATCTTTTAATCCATAAGGAGTACGGGCCCTTATGAATTGGGAAATGATGCACCAGTAAAATGTAAATGATTAAATGAACTTGTTACATGTATTGTTTGAATGGGAACCATGTTTTGGGTTCTTGAGGAGTTAGGGGCCCTCATGGATTTGGGAATTGGTAGAACCTTGGTAAAATTTACTTAATAACTAAATGTTAAATGAAAATGGTAACTTGAATGGTGAATAGAGACTCTACTTAGACCCGAATTACAACAACCCTGCTCTTTATTACACACTAAAACATGATTTATTACATAAACATCAGTTGATACAACATAGAAGATCGAGAGGTCTAGTGTCACCATGGCTTAGGATCATTAAAAAACAACTTAAAATCTAAAATGCATCATCTTTATTGATAACTTAATTTACATGATCACTACATTCCCTCATACTTAGCACTGCATGGGATAACCAGAGGACATGCATAAGAAAAGGGTGAGCTATAAAGCCCAGTAAGGGAATAAAAATGGAATAACATGAGTAATAAAATACATGTTAGACAATAGGAATATAAATGGAGAAAAAGATAAACATGAACATAAATACATGATAAATCATGATAATCATAACATGGAAATGTGGCAATAACACTTAACATGGAATTAGAATGAGCCAATGCTCATTGCACATAGAGCATGAGTAAACCCTCATTGCACATGAAACACGAGTAAACCCTCATTGCACTTGAATTATCATAAGTCAATACTCATTGCACATGATGTATTGTGACACTATACTTTACCCAATGCACAGGAGCGCTATCAGGGCGCACCCTTCTTAAACATTTCATTTCATACATAAGTGTGTCACATGGATCATATAACATGGAATCAATCAACATCATAAGTTATTACACTATTAAGTAATATGGAATTAATAAATAAAAATACCGTTAAATATGTACATGTTCATAAAGGTGAATACCCTTGATAGAGACATGGGTATGGTATTCACTACATAATGATCTTGGCTTGGAAAAACACGGTGCAATTTCGGCAGCATAATGACATGACATAAGGATTCATGAAAATAGTTGATGAGAGAGAAAAGGGTGTCTCATAATATGTACATGAAATGGATAGTAATAGGGTCATATAGATACATGTCCCAACAAACATAATGTAATTTAAATTCATAATACAAAAAAAACCTAGATGTAAAAGATGAGAGAGAAATCCCTCACAAAATTCCGGCATGGTAATAGGTGTAAATGGGAGGAATTAATGATAGAGAAAGGGATCTCCCATCATAAAAACATAAATAGGGCAGTATAGGGAAGGTTAAAAATCATACTCCAACATTTTTAATTGAAAATAAAATGGCATAACAATATTAAGAAACTTGGATAAAAAGAGAAAGGTGGGAATCCCTTACTTGGAAGTGCCATCCCAAAGGCTTGGTATAGGCTTGAGAGATCCTTCTTGGTAGTTTGGGGAACCTCCGAAGGATTATAGAGAGAGGAGGTAAGAGATTGGACGAACTCAAAAGGCTTTGAGTGAAGAGGAAGTGGGATCTTGGGTGGGTTTATATAGGAAAGGAGAGAGAATTCTTTGTTATTTAGGTTTGCGACACCTCGCATTAAACTAATCAAAACCACAAACCAACCCATGGTTTTTGCCCATGGTTTTTTCCAAAGGGGAGTGGAAAAAAAATTATAAGGTAAATGTACCAACTTCTTAAAATAATAGGTTTTCTTATGTGGAGGTGAGTTACACTCTCAAGGAAAATAATTTAAAAAGGAAAAATGTTCTATAAACCTTGAAGGGCCCACTAAAGCTTTGTAAAATAAATCAAACAACAAAAAATCACATTATTTTAATGGAAAAACATATATTTTCCGAAAATAATTTTTATATTATTTTATTACATCACTATTGGGTCATTATGATCTCATAAAACACATTATATATTTAAACGGTATTTAATTTTTACCCAAAAAATCGACGGTCTCAAAAAATTATGAAAAATCCACTGTTGGATAATTTCGACGTCCTGATTCCAAAAATAATATTAATTTTATCTAAATAAATTTATAAATATGTGAATTTTTACTTTTAAAATAAAAATAGACATTTACCAAAAATTCAAGGGTTTTGACAAAAACAACTTTCAAACCTTAATAAAAATTACAATTGCATTCATAAAATTATATGATCATTTATATTTAATAAAAAGTAATTTAATAATAATAATATTTTATTAAAATATTATTTATTTCAAAATTCCATTAATTCATCAACATAGATTTCTTAGTTTAATATTAACTAAAAACACTATTTCTGCTTTAAAAATTATTTTCAAAGTAACAATAATAAAATAAATGCACATTATTTATATAAAAATAATGTATATAGTCATAGTGATAGGGTCTTGTTACATAACCCCTTATAACACCCGCATAAGACAGAAGGGTATGGTGTGTAATGGTGGCAGACTCTTGGGGTGGCTCGGATAACATTGCTCGAGTGGTAATCTCTATCAATGTCCACTTCTCCCGAAGTCGATTCTGCCCAAACTTAATGTGTTCAAGCTCATCATGGGCTTGGTCAAGAGTGAGGAACAATGAATCCACCTCCTTTATGAGCTTTGAAAAATGGGCTTCATATGGGGAAAGTCTACTGGATGAGGCCATCACTTCATTTGTCTGAGTAAATTGGATTTCTTAAAGCCCTATATATATATTAATCATGTGATCATTGTTCAATGGCTATATTAGCAATGTTTACAATTCATAATGGTATTTTAAAATCCAAAAATATAAAACCAATGAAGTTCACATTATATATAACCATAATAAGACATATAATTAGATCTAGAGGAATTTTCTTTAACGAAAGTTTGGGTCATTACACAGCTTTTGAGTGGATAAGAGGCATAATTTATAGTGGTTTGTCGGTCGTTCTTTATACAGTCCTATATTTATGAGAATACTATGGGTTTGACTTGGTTTCTAGGAGATTTTTGACATGTCCTATGCTTTTGAGCTTTGTGCCTTGATTCTTTTCTAAGGCATACATTGGTCATTGTAGAGACATTCCACCACGATGACCTCTAGTGGTACACCGTGATGGAGGCAATGACCATACTTTAGAGATAATGGGGCACTGGCTACCCCTTGATCCTATTATAGTGCCAGCTACGACACTTGATGCTATTTCAGACATAGGTGTTGAGGCACAGTTCCGTGAGGGTTTCTTTCACTATATGCAGACCTTTTAGGGAGAACCACAGCTAGCCTTGACTATGGATGATCTGAAATGGGTGTTCTAGCAGAAGAATCCTCCTACGTTCTCAAGGTATGGAGGACCACAGGCTATAGATATATAGCAGGAGACCACGTTAGTGGTTTTGGAGCATCTGGAGATGCCTCTAGAGAGGAGGTTTAAGCTCACGACTTATATTCTACGTGGAGTGGAAAAGTGTTGGTGTGACATTTTGAACCAGGCTGATGGGCTGCGTGATATGGGTTGGGATGAATTCTAAACCCGCTTCTATGACTACTTTTACCTCACAACTCAGTGAGTAGAGTGGGATAGTGAGTTTATTTGTCTAGATTGGGGTGGGATGACGGTTATGGAATACTCGATATGCTTTATAGAGCTCCAGCGTTTTTCACTGATGTATCTTACTAATGATCTATCGAGGGTAAGGTGCTTCAAAGAAAGTCTTAGACAAGCTATCAGATCTCATGTCAATGTGTTCAGGTTGCCTTCTATCACCGAGATTTTGAATCAGGCACTGATTATCAATTTAAACCAGAGATAAGCTGGGGGTACAGAACAAGGTAGTGTTGTTTCTTGACCAAGTGGATCTACGTCTTAAGACATGAAGCACAATTTTGAGGCTTTCTACAATGTGATTGCTAGTCAGGCTGTGGGTGAAAGTAGCTTGGTGTTTTTTCATTGGTGTGGTTGGTGAGGCCACATGATAAATTAGTGTGACTGTGACCCAGTGAGTGCTGATATTGCATTAGGATGGGACACATGCATCAATTTTGCGGGACCTTCTCTCTAGCTGGGAGTGATAGGGGTCAGATATGACATCAGGTTTAGAAGTAGGGTCTTCAGCTCCATGTCAGGTTGGGAGATGGATTAGTGCAAGAAAGTTGGGCTAGGGTATTGGTGGTCATGTCCGTGGTAGCCAAACACTAGGTTCTTTGAGGCAGTAGGGAAGATTATCCCAAGGTAGCTAGGTAGGGTCACAGGGCCTTATTATAGGCCAGACTTATGCAGTGCAATAGACCCAACAGAAGTAGGATCCTGTAATGTCAATGGTTATAGGTACGATCCTAATAGCTTCTACTATTTCATCTTCCCTTTTCAATACATGTGACTCCCACAGGTTTATCTCTGCATGAGTAGTAAAGATCCTTGGTCTTGTTATTTTGCTTTATAAGGGTGTTTTGATGCTAGAAATATCATTGGGAGTTAGAATAGGTGATGTACGCCAGTGTATGGAGTGTCCCCTTGAGGTTAGAGGGTGTCACTTTATCTGGGATCTTTATGTCCTCGAGATTATAGGGTTTGATGTCATTATCATTTGGGAAAGGCTTATATCTTATTGAGCATACATTGACTGCTATCGCTAGAGGGTGCAGTGTATATTTACAAGGGTGAATGGGTTGTCCAGGTGAGAAGATCTGGACCCAAGCATCGTGGGTTAGGAGGTATGACATCCTAGACTACTAGTTTGTTTCTTAATGATCAAGAAGTGAGTCCGGAGGACTTTCCTTCAGTGGTTGATCACTTCAGGGATGTCTTTCTCGATGACATTTCGGGTTTACCTTCTAAGAGAGAGGTGGAGTTCTCCATATATCTAGTGACAGGAGAGACACCAGTATCCATTCCTCCTTACAGGATGGATACGATGGAGTTGTAGGAGATCAAGAGGAAGCTAGAGGATTTGGAGGCAAATGGGTTCATCATAACCAATAATTCTCTATGGGGTTCGCCTATCCTTTTTTTGAAAAAGGAAGATGGAACTCTTAGGCTATGTGTGGATTATCATAAACTAAACCAGCTGACGGTTAAAAACTGATATCCTTTTCCATTAATAGATGACCTATTTGATCATATTAGAAGAGATTTATTATTCTCAAAAATCGACGTGAGGTCAGGATATCACCAAGTGCATGTTTGGCCTATAGAAATACCTTGTACTTCTTTCCATATAAAGTATAGGTTATACGAGTATCTGGTTATGTTGTTCGGCCTCACAAACTCACCAGTAGTTTTCATGGAATTGATGAACTGAGTGCTCTATCAATACCTAGATTATTTTGTGGTGGTTTTCATTGACAATAACTTGGTTTATTCTAGCAATCAAAATGACCATGTTAGCTATCTTGAGATCATTTTGAATACATTAAGAGAGTATTAGTTAGATTCTAATATCAAAAATTTTCACTTTTTTATGCATCATATTCACTTGATAGGTCACATTATCTTAGGTACAAGAGTGTTAGTGAAACTAGAGAAGGTGAGAGATGTAGTTTCCTGGGAACTTCCAAACAATGTTTTTGACATATTGATTTTCTAAGGACTAGAAAGTTACTATAGTCATTTTATACAGTACTTACCATGGTTAATAATTCCACTGATGGTCTTGACTAAGAAGGGTGTGAATTTTGTGTGGTCAGAATCTTTTGAGACAGCCTTTCAAGAGATGGAAGGGAGGCTGACATCAGCACTAGTACTGATACTTCCAGAGTTGGGAAAGATATACATGGTGTACTATGATGCTTTATGTATTGGTTTGGGGTAGTGCTAATGAAGGGGAATCGAGTCGTAGAGTATGGGTCTCAGTAGCTAAGGCCTCATGAGAGGAATTACCCTATGCACGATCTCGAGTTAGTTGTGGTGTTCATGTGTTGCACTATTGGAGGCACTATTTACTGAGAGAGTGTTTTTTGGAGTACACAGACTGAAAAATCCTCAAATATATATTTACACTGCATGATCTGAATTTGAGGAAGTGGAGGTGGATGGAGTACCTACAGTTCTTTTAAGTCGAGCGTTCCTACATTCCTGGTAAGGGAAATGCAATAACCGATGCACTGAACAAGAGGACTCAGATACCAGTAGTGCAACAAGCTAGTAGAGAGTTGTAGCTTATGGTGTTGTTTTCATAGATGCCTCTAGAGGTTCATGATAGACAGGGGAAGAATTTTCTCTCATCCTTATCTATTAACTCTACCCTACTAGATAGATATAAAATGGGGAAGCTATCAGATTCATAATTCTTTGTTCTATAGGAAAGTGTGGCAGATGAGGACCCTTTTCCTGGTTGGACGGAAGGTGATGATGCGATCTTGCATATCCATGGACTTGTTTGGGTTCCAATGGATATACTTGAGGAGCTAATATGGGAGTTTCAAGCTTCATCATGGGCAATTCATCTCGGTTTTACCAAGATGTATCATGTCTTGTGACATTAGTACTGGTGGTCAGGAATGAAGAGAGCGCTAGCTATTTTTTTATGAGGTTTTCCACCTATCAGCAGGTGAAGGCGGAACATCAGCGACCAGCTAGGGTTTTACAGAAGTTACCCATACTAGAGTGGAAATGGGATGATATTGTGATGGATTCAGTTATTGGGTTACTGAGTTCACCTCGAGGTAATGATGTTTTGTGGGTTGTCATTGACAGGCTTACAAAGGTTGCACACTTCTTGTTGATTAAGGATACCTTTAGTGTTGATGATCTTAGAAATTTGTACATTTGAGAGGAGGTACAACTTCATGGGGTCCCACGCACTATCGTTTTAGATAGGGATGCTTACTTTATGTCTCATTACTGGTAGAGTTTTCAGAGGGTTTTGGGTACACAGCTGCTTCTGAGCATAGAATACCACCCTCAAAATGATGGCCAGTCAGAGCATATGATACAGGTTCTAGAGGACATGTGTCCTAGATTTTGGGGGCTCATGGGAGAGGCACATTACCCTAGTTTAGTTCTCCTACAATAACAGTTATCAAGAGACGATACATATGGCACCTTAGGAGTCTTTATATGGTACACCATGTCATTCACCCTTATGCTGGTTAGAGGTAGGAGAGGAAACTTTACTAGGACTGCATCTCGTGGAGGAGACTTCTGAGGAGGTCTAGTTTATATAGAAGCATATGGCTACTGCATAGTCTCATCAGAAATCATACATTGATCGCCCCAGATGACCTCTAGATTTTGAGGATGAGGATCATGTTTTCTTACATGTTTCACCAAGGTTGGGACATAGGCAGATCAGGAGACAGGGTAAACTTTCACCGAGATATTTCGGGATGTTTGAAATTCTGGAGAGAGTTGGGTCTGTTTCATATCAGTTGTTGTTACCTCAGAGGTACCTAGCCATGCACGATGTATTCCATGTATCTCATTGGAACCATTATCACTCAGACTCATCTAAAATTTTTCAGCCTGAGGAGGTTGAGCTTCAGGTTGATTCCTCCTTTGAGAAGCATCTGATTCGTATCGTTGATAGGAGCATGAAGGTTCTTTATGGCATCTCGCCTTTTTATTACATAACTTTCCATTACATTTTACATACAAAGGATCTTTAATGTCTAGTGTCTTGGAAATAAGGAACATAATACTTGAAAACAACAGAAAACATCCTTATAATACAGTTTTAAGGCTTAATCATAGGTTCATCTTAAGTACAATTATTTTATCTCATAACTTGGAGACATAAATCAATGGAAAGGGTGAGCAGAAGGCCCAGAAAGGAAAACAAGGGAATTAGTTTACTTGTGAAATCAATAAGAATATGATAAAAACATAAAGACATGAGAAATGTATGTAGAGGAATTTAATAATGAAAATAACTTGAATTGTAACTTGAATATGTGGCTATAATATTTAATTTAGACATTCATAAACATATCACCAAGGTTCATCCCCAAGGTGTCATAAAAATTACCAAGGTTATTCACCAAAGTATCGTGAAACTTGTCATCTCTATAGATTAATTCCTTACCCAATGCATTGGAGTGCTATCAGGGTGAAACCATAATATGTCTTTACATTCATGTGATCCACATAAATCATAATCAAACATTTCATAAATAACCCATAGAGAATAAAATAAATGGGTTTCATTTCAAAATCATGAAGTTTTAATAGTTCTTAAAAACTTGATTGTTATGTCATTTATAACCCATGGAAAGGGAGTGAGGGTTATATGTATGTCAATTAAAGAATAAAATTGATCTATTTTATGTCTTTATGAATACCCCTGGAAATGAAAATATATTTGGGTATTCATATAAATAATATAGGATAATTTCTTGAGAAAAAAAAGAGAGAGATTTTGAGACGAACATTCTGCAGCATAATATCTATATAACATGGTTTTAGAAAACATTGAAAAGAGAGGGGACATGATTCAACCACTCATAAATAATTCATAATATAGTATGGGTACATAATAAAATCATGGTATTAAAATTTTAATGACATACCACATGAAAGAAAAGAGAAGATGTTATTTCTTTTACAAAAAATTCGGCAGTCTAATGGCGTCGCTAAGAAATTCAAAAAATAAATTGATGAGAGAAGAAATGGTCTCACATAATTTGGACATGAAATGGATAGTAATAAGAATATATAAAAACATACCCCATAATAATAATATGGAAACTATATAACATAACATAAAGGAAATCGTGACTAAAAAGAGGAGGGTGAAAGGTTCCCCTACCTTGAAGAGTAACTTTGAAAGCTTGAAATTCGGGAGATTGGGAGGTTTGAGGGAACTTTGGGAGGACTAAATTTGAGGTAGAAAGACCAAATCTTAGTTGAAAAGTATTTTGGAATGAAAATAATGGGGTAATGGCTTGGTATTTATAGGAAAAGTGAGCGAATAAATTATTAATTTCGAAGGGACACCTCATCGGTTGTATTTTCCCATGGTATTGGCCACTTGGGACACCTCATAACATATATTTCTATTCAAAAATCTACCAGATTATTTACATCATGATTACATCATCAATTATATCATTAAACACCCAAATCTCATAACTGTATTTTTACTATTCACTGAAGAATCTACTGTTTCAGAAAAATCCTAAAAATTCACTCTAACCTAATATTGAGGCTCTAAATTCAAAAATGAATTCCATTTTATGAAAATAATTTTCTAAATATTTTTAATTTAATTTTTAAATAAAATCATTATTTATTTAAAAAATACAACTTTAAAACTATAACACATTTTCTAACACCTTAAGAAAGTAATCAAGGTCCCATTAAATTATTTTATAACCTTAAGAAAATAAAGTAACAATTTATGATTAAATTTTATGAAAATACATTTCCATTTTAAATTAATAAATTAATTATAAAATTGTAAATAAAATATTTATGACATAAAAAAATACCAAAACTTAAACTATAATTTTTTTTCAGTTTTACAATGTCTAAAATGTATTTATACATTCTTGGGTGAAGTTTCTATTTTTTTGGTTGATTTTCTATTCATTACTATTCAAACGGGTAAGTTAATATTCATACATTACTATTCATTAAAAATTAAGTTGATCTTATTAGACTCTAAATTTCCTTCTGAACATAATATAGAAGTCCATTTTTTGAAAATCATTTCACATTATTAATAATTTTAAGTTTACATAAATATTTTAAAAAACCCTTTTTCCAAAATTCATCAATAATATACATCCTATATTTATCCAGACAATTGAAATTCACAAACTTTACCATAATAAGAAATAACAATTTTATTTATATAAAAGGATTACATAAAGTAGCTAAGGTCTCATTACATAGCCTCTTATAACACCAGCATATGAATTAAGTGTAAGGTGTGATATGGTGATAGAATCTTGGGGTGGCATGGACAACCTTGCTTGAGTGGTGATTTATATCAACTTGAACTTCTCCATTTGGTGATTCCGTTCAAACTTCACATGTTGAAGTTCAGCTTGGTCTTGGTCTAGAGTAAAGCCCAGAGATGTTACCTCCTTCCCAAGCTCTGACAGAAGGGCTTCGTACGGCCCAAGTCTACTAGATGAGGCCACCAACACTTATTTCTATATTAATTAACCAAGATCACATGTATTTATAAACAATAATTTTAATGTTGAGAGTTTATTTTCCAATGGTCATATTGACCAATGGCCATATAATAGTCAAAACCCAACATTATAAATTAATTATACTCACTTCATTAATTAAAGGATATAGTTTTGTTGAGTATTAAATAACACACAAAAATTAGTAAACAAATATTATTCAAAAGTTCAGGTCGTTACATTCTTCCCCCTTTTGAAATTTCAACCTTGAAATGTTTAACTCGTACCCTCAGAAGAGGAAAGGTGTGGGTACTTCTACCTCATAGACTCCTCTGGTTCCCACGTGGCTTCCTCACATTTTTGGTTCCTCTACAACACCTCAACAAGGTGGGTAGTCTTATTTTACAGAACCTTTTCTCTACGATCCAAGATCTCCACTGGCTGCTCCTCATAAAATAGGTCATGCTCCAGTTGCACCACATATGGGTTTAGTACATGTGAAGAGTCGTGTATGTACTTACTTAAGAGGTATACATGGAAAACATCATAAAATTATGCTAGATTTGGAGGGAGTTCAAGCCGAGAGGCCATGCTCCTACGCGATCAAGGATTTCATAGGGGCCAATATACCTGGGGTTGAGCTTCTGTTTCTTCCCAAACCTCATGAATCTATTCCAAGGTGAAATTCAAAGAAAGTCTTTGTCACCAACATCAAACTCCAATTCCCTTCAATGGTTCTCAGTATAGCTCTTCTGCCGACTCTTAGCATCCTTAATGTGTTACTGGATGGAATGGACTTTTTCTATAATCTCTTTCACAAGATTAGGCCCAAGAATCTTTCTCTCACTAGCTTCATCCCAACAAGTAGGAGTTATAAATCACTTACCATATAGATCTTCATAGGGTGTCATTTGAATGCTCGAGTGGAAGCTGTTGTTGTAAGAGAACTCAAATAAAGGGAGATATTGATCCCATCTACCTTTAAACTCCATTAAGCATGTTCTCAACATGTCCTCGAGTGTTCCAATAGTTATTTTAGATTGTCCATCATTTTGGGTGTGATAGGCCATACTAAAATTCAATTTAGTGCTCACATCATGTTGAAGACCTCTCCAAAATTTTGATGTGAACCTTAGGTCATAATCAGATAAGATAGAAAGTGGAACTCCATGCAGCCTTACCACTTCCTTCACGTAAATTCTGGAAAGTCGATCAATCGATAAATCTTCCCGAATGAAGATAAAATGGGAAGTCCTGGTGATATGGTCCACAATAACCCATATTGCATTATTTAATTTATAATTTCTCAGGAGACCAATGACGAAGTCCATAGTGATATTGTCCCACTTCCATGCTGGTATTTATAACGACCCATACTTTACATACATTGTTATTACTTCGGAATTGAAGCACACTTATTACAACATATAACAAAACCAAGAAAGGATCATATAGGTATACTGTCTTTTGAAACTGGGAAACATAAACAACTGGTTCATAAAGCATCTACTTTGCCTCCCATTTATTTAATCATATCTAGAGTCCCTTTTTGGCATATTCTACTTAATAACCTTCTTCCTGACCTGGGGAAATAATACATACAAAAGGGTGAGCTCAAATGCTCAGTAAGGGTAAACAAAAGAAATATCAATCACATCATATACATAAGCACATAACTTTTGGAAATATTAACCTGCAAAAGAGATCATAATTTCATAACATGGGATAAATCATAGTAGTGAAATGTAATCCCAATAATCATAACTTAAAACATGAAACTTTGTGCCATACACACATAATCATAGAGAATCATTTCTTATTAGTCAAGACTCATTTCCAAGACTATCTTAGTGGACAAAGTCCATTTCTAAACCGAGTTAACTCCTCATTTCAGTCCTGTTTCACTGAACCGGTATAACCTACCGTTCCATCCATGTCTATCTCATGAGATATAAAATCTTTACCCAATGAATTTTAGGGAGATATAGGTCCCACCCATCTCATAATGATACCATTCTTATGTGTGCCACAAAATCACAAACCATACATCATAGCATAACCCATGTAATAAAAATGGGAATCTTAAACATCGTGACATCATTAAACAATTCATATAAGATAAAGGAATTCATAAATATAATCACATCACAACATAATCAAATCAATGTAATAATAGGGATAGAAATATAACCCTTTATTATCTTAGATGGAAAATAATTTTGATAAAACACTTGAACTCCATTCTTGAGGAAAATATCCTTTCTTCTTAAAAAACACTTTTCCTTTCTTAACATGTCGTACAATTCTAAACTAAAAGAAGTTGATTAAAAATAAACTTGAAAACTTGTAAAGTAAGCTTCTTGGAAATAATGTTTTAAAAATCCATTCATTCCGTATAAGTTAAAAAAACATTCTTCTCGTACCTTTGTCGGAAAAGTCAAAAAAGTACCTTGTATGAAAAACGACAAAAGATTCCTTTCATATCTTTTACTAAAAACTCACCGAAGGGTAAAATTGGATTTATAAAATTGTAGTTGGATAGAAATAATATTACATATTGAGGAAACTTGGATGTGGATGATAAAATACACCCCAATAAATGCCAAAGTATAAACAATCTCTGATAAAAATGAGATTGTGATATTTCCCTTACCTTTGGTCCGATATGCTTTGTACGTGTTCGAACCTCCTGTATAATGATTTAAATAATGTTATTGAATTATTACAGAATCATACTTATTTGTATGATATCATATATGGTCATATTCTTAGCTTATTATTAGTAATATTTCATTACTACTTGTTATTCGGGTGTTTATTACTTTTTGTTCTTATGCATGTTTGTAGAATAAATTCTTATTCTTCTCTTTAGGTTATAGATACCTCATTTCCAGAATGGTATTAGTGTAATATATATCATATTCATTCATTCAATTCATTTATATAATCATTATGAAATGAATATCATGTAGAACGAGTCGCATCACATTGTGGAGACGGTATTCCTTACGTACGCACGAGTGATGTTATCGTTCCTATGATCGTGGAATTGTATTGGAGTGTATGTATAATATCTCAGAATCATTATCACTTTATATTAGTCATATATAGTCATTATTTACACCATTATAACCATACAAGTAAGGTGGTGGTGGAAAATAGATTACACCACGGTGTGGAGACGGTATTCCATACGTACGCACGCGCGGTGATTTCTTTTTCCGTAGGATGGATAGATGGTGAAATAGGGTTGTTTCATACTTATAATAACATATAAGTATATGAGTGATACTGATGTTATTACTTCATAATGAAACAACTAAAGAAGAAGAAGTGGAATAAGAAATAAAGATGAAGGAATCGGTAAAGGACATTACCTCTTCTTTGAAGTGCTTCTTTGAGACCTCCTTTTAGGGCACTAAAATATGTCTTTGAAGAAGACCAGAACCTCTAGGATGTTTCTAGGGAAGTGGAGAGAAGAAATTGGCAGGGTTTTTCCGAGCATGAAGGCTCAAAGTGGTGTGAGGAAGAGGGGGAGGAGGTGCCCTTTTATAAGGGAGGAGAGGGGCTCCTTTGGAAAAACTAAAAATATTATTTTATTATAAAGTCAAGTTCGGTTTTAAATATCTCAAAATTGATTTATTTCGAATCTAAGGTGGGGATGGGTCGAAATCATCTCATCCAATAGAATTTAGACAAGTTTAGGTTCCTATTTTAACCTTATCATTTAGATTTAACATTAAGTTAAATAATTTTACTTTTACCATGTCTTATTGTGTTCTTATACTATAAGGTTAATAAACTTACTATAAGCAGCCAAACGAACCCCAAGTTGTTTATTATTAATATATATAACTTTATATAAGTCATTTGGCCGATCCTTAGTTTTTTAGGAATAAAATAACAATTTCTAATATAATATTTTTTTAAAACTATTTTATGTCAATTTTGACACTATTTAGTAATTAATTTTTGTGAAAATCATAACAGAATGATTAGTTCGAAAAAAGTTAATTAAATCAATACTAACATGTCATATTAATCTAAAAAATTAGTGGAATTAATAAAAAGTCTCAAATTACATTTATTTTGGTGTTTATAACATCAATTATGTCAATATTTCATTAATAAGATAATTACTGCATCATATTTTTGTCATAAGTAAATTAAATTATTTAATGTCTAAAAATTAAAAATAAAATACCTTTATGTAGGAAATCTTTTTAGATTTCTAATTAATATTTATAGTCAAATTTATCTTATGTATAACCCCATATTAAAAATGATTTACTTATTAAACTTTGATTTTAACTATTTTAACCCTTCTTTAAATAAATTAATAATAAATGTCCTAATCAAATCCAAGTGGGCCCAAATGGTCATATTTTATTCCTAAGGCTGTCTTTGGTCGAATTAAACTTGTAAAATAGAATTAGGACATGTGTTAGGGTAATAATAATATCATTTTTACCCTTAATTACCCTATTTACTTTTAACCGTGGTAAAAAAAGTAAAAAATTACTATTCACCAAAAAATTATTTTCATCTCATTGAACCAAATTTTACTTAATGACATCAACCGTGTCTCTCGGATTTTAGAAATTCCACTCACAGAAGCGGTAAAATTAAGTTTTATGAAAAATTCAGTTTTTTAACTACCACTTAGTGGTTTCACTATTCATCAAAAATTGAATGTTTTCAGAAAAATACCAAAATTTCACCCTAGGCTAATTTTGATATTCCGAATCCAAAAATGAAGTCCATTTTGAAAAATAAAATTTATAAAATTTCAAAAAGTGGTTATTACTATTCATAATGGCTAGTTTTAATGATATTTTAATAGCATATCATTGTTTAGTGAAACTCGGTATTGCGTACGACGCAAGCTATCGAGGAAGGTCGCGGTTGCGTGTAAAGCAATCCAAGCTAGTGTTGTGTGTAGTGAAAGATTCCTTTGATGATTTATATAACATAAAAAACAAAATATTTCACATAAAAGTCTCGGGTGTTACATTCTACCGCCCTTAAAATGAATTTCGCCCTCGAAATTCGTCACATTGTAACAAACAGATGAGGATACCTCTCCCTCATCATATCCTCAAGCTCCCATGTAGCTTCTTTTAATTGGTGGTTCCTCCATAAAACGTTTACCAATTGAGTGGTCTTGTTTCGTAGGACTTTTTCGCTACGATCTAGAATCTCTATCGGTTGTTCTTCATAAGAAAGATCTTGCTCCAGCGGTACAACTTCTGAGCTGAGTACATGTGAAGGATCAGGTATGTACTTTCTTAGGAGAGATACATGGAACACATCGTGAACTTGAGAGAGATTCGCTGGAAGTGCCAATCGGTAAGCTACCTTCCCAACACGATCCAGTATTTCGAAAGGACCGATATATCTAGGGCTCGACTTCCCCTTCTTTCCAAATCTCATAACCCTCTTCCAGGGAGATATTCGTAAAAACACTCTATCACCCACTTCAAACTCTAGGTCTTTTCTTTGGTTGTCGGCATAACTTTTCTGTCGACTCTGAGCTGCTCTTCTGTGTTGTTGAATAGATCTGACCTTTTCTGCCATTTCATCAACGAGATCGGGTCCTAATAGCTTTCTTTCCCCAACTTCATCCCAGAAAGTTGGAGTCCTGCATTTCTTTCCATAGAGAGCTTCATAAGGAGCCATCTGAATACTGGAGTGAAAGCTATTATTATAAGAAAATTCCACCAAAGGTAGGTATTGATCCCAACCACCTTTGAAATCCATAGAGCAAGCTCTCAACATATCTTCTAGAGTTTGAATTGTTCTCTCAGACTGACCATCTGTCTCAGGATGATAAGCAGTGCTAAAACTCAACTCTGTATCCAGAGTATGCTGAAGACTTCGCCAGAACTTCGAGGTAAATCTCGGATCCCGATCAGATATAATATAAAGTGCTACTCCATGCAATCTTACCACTTCCTTTACATATATCCTGGCAAGCTGATCCAGAGAGAAATCCTCTCTAATAGCAATGAAGTGTGTAGACTTTGTAAGATGATCAACTATGACCCAGATAGCATTATTGCCTTTGGATGTTTTAGGAAGTCCTGTGACAAAGTCCATAGTGATGTTTTCCCATTTCCATTCGGGTATGGGTAATGGTTGTAACATCCCCTTAGACTTCTGTCTCTCAGCTTTAACTTGTTCACAAACCAAGCATCGAGAGACATATTCAGCAACATCTATTTTCATGTCATCCCACCAGAAGTACTCTTTCAGGTCCCTATACATCTTTGTGCTTCCAGGATGAATAGAGAATGAAGAACTATGAGCCTCATCCAGCAACTCCTTCTTTAATTCGGGGATGGGAGGAACACAAACCCGATTCCCAAACTTTATTATCCCATCACAATCAAGGTTGAATTCAGGAACATTTCTCACCTTCTTTTGTAACTCGACATCTTCTTTCTGTGCCTCTTTAATCTTCACATGTATAGATGGTTGAACATTCATTTGAGAAAGATACGATTTTTCCCCTTTCATTATAATTCCAAGATCCATCCTTTGTAAATCCATAAATATTAGATCTTTTCTGATCCTCATCATGGATAAACTAGCATGGTCTTATCGACTTAATGCATCTTCCACCTTGTTCGCTTTCCCAGGGTGGTAATGGATTGAGCAGTCGTAATCCTTAATCAGCTCCAACCATCTTCTTTGACGCATATTCATCTCCTTTTTGTGTGAAAATATACTTTAAACTTTTATGATCAGTATAAATATCACACCTTTCACCATAAAGGTAATGCCTCCAAATCTTTAATGCAAAGATTACCGCAACTAACTCCAAATCATGAGTTGGGTAATTTTGCTCATGTATTTTCAACTGTCGTGAGGCATAAGCTATCACCATATCATTTTTCATAAGAACACACCCCAATCCCTTCTTGGATGCATCACTATAGATCACAAACCTTTCTCCACTACAAGGCTGTGTGAGCACAGGTGCACTGGATAACCTTCTTTTCAACTCCTTGAAATTATCTTCACATTCCTCCGTCCAAACAAACTTAACTCCTTTCCGAGTCAAATTGGTGAGTGGATTAGATAATCGTGAAAAATCTTTCACAAAAAGTCGATAATATCCAGCCAAACCAAGAAAACTTCGGATCTCGGTTATTGTTGTTGGTCTCGACCATCTTTCGATAACCTCTGCTTTTGCTGGATCCACAGATATCCCCTCTTTTGAGATTATGTGACCCAAAAATGCAACTTTTTGAAGCCAAAATCCACACTTGGTAAATTTGGCATAAATCTTCTCCTTTCTCAGGGTCTTCAATATAATTCTCAAGTGATCTTCATGTTCTTCCTTTCTCTTTGAATATACAAGAATATCGTCTATAAAGACTACCACAAACTGATCAAGATAGTATCTAAAGACTCTATTCATTAGATCCATGAAGATAGCAGTGTCCTTAGTAAGACCAAATGGCATCACTATAAATTCATAGTATCCATACCTTGTACGGAAATTAGTCTTTGGTATATCCTCCCTTTTGACCCTTAATTGATGATACCCTGAACGAAGATCAATCTTGGAAAAGTATTGAGCTCTACGTAGTTGGTCAAATAGGTCATCAATGCGTGGGAGAGGATATTTGTTCTTGATAGTGATCTTGTTAAGTTCTCAATAATCAATGCAGAGTCTCATTGATCCATCTTTCTTCTTAACAAACAGAACAGGTGCTCCCCAAGGTGACGCACTAGGGCGTATGAACCCCTTATCAAGATTCTATTGGAGTTACTTCTTCAATTCCTGGAACTCAATTGGGGCCATTCTATAAGGTGTCTTTGAAATAGGCAAAGCACCCGGTACGAGTTCTATTGAAAACTCAACTTCACGATTCGGTGGAAGACCCGGTAATTCCTCCAGAAAGACATCATCAAACTCCCGTACAATGGGAATATTCTTAATCGTGAGTTTCTCACCAACCATTTGAGATAAATAACCTTCATTTAGTGTAATCAATACCCATAAAATGGAAGAAATTTCCACTGGAAGGTTATGTTTATCCTTGCATCGATAGACGATCATAGATTGATCTGGAATATGAAATGTGACTTCCCTTCTTTGGCAATTGATATGAGATCCATGTATAGAAAGCCAATCCATGCCAAGAATCACATCAAATTCCACTATAGTAAGGATCACAAGATTTGTAGGAAGCACATTCCCACAAACTTCAATCGGAGAAGAATTATAAACTTTTGATGCGACTGTTGTGCCATTAGGTGTTGTCACAGCTAACTCAACATCTAATTGTTGAGGTAATACGATGATAACCTTAGAAAATTCTTTAGAAATAAAGGAGTGGGTGGATATAGAATCAAATAAAACATTTTCTACTTTAGAGTGGATGGTAAGTGTACCTTTCACCACATCGTTATCATACTCCACATTGCTGATAGAAAGTTCATGTGACTTTCCTTTGTCTTTAGCCTTAAGAGTTTGTTGACGTCGACCATCATCATCAACCCTTGGATTAGGGAATTTATTGGCATAATGTCCCATCTCCTTTCACTTGAAACATTGAAGTGTAGTAGGTTCATTCTATGTATCCCTTCCTTTGTTTGCATCATTATACATCTTCTTCCCATCATCGCGGCATTCAAATGCCCAATGACCTTCCTTTCCACATTTGAAACATTTACTTATCCCTTTAAGACAACTCCCTCCATGTTTCTTTCCACACTTTGAGCATATGGTAAAGCTCATCTTCTTTTCAGTGTGCTCTTTAGATTTTCCTTTGAATTCCATTTTCCTCTTCTTATCAAACCCATATGACTGATGGGTTACTCCAATCTCCATCTCAACTTTGAGAGCACATCGAACGATTTCCTCGTAGCTATTGAAGTCTCTTTTGGCTAAGGCCCTTCGAAGACTTGGTTTTAAGCCACTAAAGAATCGATCGATCTTACTCTCAGGTTGGATAATAATACCAGAAGTGTACCTTGCAAGTCTTGTAAAATTTGCTTCATAGGTACCAACAGATTCATCATCCTTTTGCTTCAGTTCAAGAAACTCTTTCTCCATCTTTGTTCGGAGAATACGAGGGAATTACTTATTGAAAAATAAGTTCTTGAACTTGTCCCATTCCATGGAATAAATTTCATCCCTTTGCCTCGTATTCTTAATAAGATTCCACCATTGATCAGCATCACCTTCCAAACGATACACTGCTAAGATGACTTTATCATGCTCAAAACATTGAAGAACTAAAAATATCTTTTTAGTAGTACTAATCCATTGTTCAGCAACTAATGGATCAGTAGACCCGCTGAATGAAGGTGGGCGATGTCTCATGAAGGATTCAACAGAATGTTGCTCCTTCCTTTGCTCGTTTGGAAGTCCTAAATGATTCATAGCTTGAGAAAGTTGTGTGAGCATGGCTACAAGATTTTTCATTCCAACTCCCATAACGTTTGGTTTCTCAGGGGGGCAATCATTGCATTTCCCGTCGCATTCCGCATTAACACGGTTCCTTAGGGTTCCATCCATTGACTAAAACCAAGAAGAATAGTGTGAGAAACACTAATTATAATAGGAAAATCACATAATCAAGAATAAAATTTCACACTTAAGGTCTTATCCTAGGTTATTCATGGCCATTTCTAAAACTCTAAGATTGTGTTCTATGCTTAGACTTATCCTTAGGGTTCTTACTAAGGCTTTCACATCCTAGTTTCCAAAGGTTGACTATACCTTTCCTCTGATACCAACTATAACGACCCATACTTTACATACATTGTTATTACTTCAAAATTGAAGCACACTTATTACAACATATAACAAAACCAAGAAAGGATCGTATAGGTATAGTTTCTTTAGAAACTGGGAAACATAAACAACTGGTTCATAAAGCATCTACTTTGCCTCCCATTTATTTCATCATATCTAGAGTCCCTTTTTGGCATATTCTACTTAATAACCTTCTTCCTGACCTGTGGAAATAAAACATACAAATGGGTGAGCTCAAATTCTCAGTAAGGGTAAACAAAAGAAATATCAATCACATCATATACATAATCACATAACTTTTGGAAATCTTAACCTGCAAAAGAGATCATAATTTCATAATATGGGATAAATAATAGTAGTGAAATGTAATCCCAATAATCATAACTTAAAACATGAAACTTTGTGGCATACAAACATAATCATAGAGAATCATTTCTTATTATTGAAGACTCATTTCCAAGACTATCTTAGTGGACAAAGTCCATTTCTGAACCGAGTTCACTCCTCGTTTCAGTCCTGTTTCACTGAACCGGTATAACCTACCGTTCCCGCCATGTCTATCTCATGAGATATAAAATCTTTACCCAATGCATTGGAGGGAGATATAGGTCCCACCAATCTCATAATGATACCATTATTATGTGTTCCACAAAATCATAAACCATACATCATAGCATAACCCATGTAATAAAAATGGGAATCTTAAACATCGTGACATCATAAAACAATTAATATAAGATAAAGGAATTCATAAATATAATTCCATCACAACATAATCAAATCAATGTAATAATAGGGATAGAAATATAAGCCTTTATTATCTTAGATAGAAAATAATTTTGATAAAACACTTGAACTCCATTCTTGAGGAAAATATCCTTTCTACTTCAAAAACACTTTTCCTTTCTTAACATATCGTACAATTATAAACTAAAAGAAGTTGATTAAAAATAAACTCGAAAACTTCTAAAAGAATATTCTTGGAAATAATGTTTTAAAAATCCATTCATGTCGTATAAGTTAAAAAAACATTCTTCTCGTACCTTTGTCAGAAAAGTCAAAAAAGTACCTCGTACGAAAAACGACAAAAGATTCCTTTCATATCTTTTACTAAAAACTCACCGAATGGTAAAATTGGATTTAAAAAATTGTAGGTGGATGGAAATAATATTACATATTGAGGAAACTTTGATGTGGATGATAAAATACACCCCAATAAATGCCAAAGTATAAACAATCTCGGATAAAAATGAGATTGTGATATTTCCCTTACCTTTGGTCCGATATGCTTTGTACGTTTCCGAACCTCCTGTATAATGATTTAAATAATGTTATTGACTTATTACAGAATCATACTTATTTTTATGATATCATTTATGGTCATATTCTTAGCTTATTATTAGTAATATTTCATTACTACTTGTTATTTGGGTGTTTATTACTTTTTGTTCTTATGCGTGTTTGTCGAATAAATTCGTATTCTTCTCTTTAGGTTATAGATACCTCATTTCCAGAATTTTATTAGTGTAATATATATCATATTCATTCATTCAATTCATTTATATAATCATTATGAAATGAAGATCTTGTAGAACGAGTCACATCACATTGTGGAGACGGTATTCCGTACGTACGCACGAGTGATGATATCGTTCCTATGATCGTGGAATTGTATTGGAGTGTATGTATACTATTTCAGAATCATTATCACTTTATAATAGTCATATATAGTCATTATTTACACCATTATACCCATCCATGTAAGGTGGTGGTGGAAAATAGATTACACCACGGCGTGGAGACGGTATTCCGTACGTACGCACGCGCGGTGATTTCTTTTTCCGTAGGATGGATAGATGGTGAAATAGGGTTGTTTCATACTTATAATAACATATCAGTATATTAGTTATACTGATGTTATTACTTAATAATGAAACAACTAAAGAAGAATTAGTGGAAGAAGAAATAAAGATGAAGGAATTAGTAACAGACATTACCTCTTCTTTGAAGTGCTTCTTTCATACCTCCTTTTAGGGAACTAAAATAGGTCTTTGAAGAAGACCAGAACCTCTAGGATGTTTCTAGGGAAGTGGAGAGAAGAAATTGGCAGGGGTTGGCCGAGCATGAAGGCTCAAAGTGATGTGAGGAAGAGGGGGAGGAGGTGCCCTTTTATAAGGGAGGAGAGGGGCTCCTTTGGAAAAACTAAAAATATTATTTTATTATAAAGTCATGTTCGGTTTTAAATAGCTCCAAATTGATTTATTTCGAAGCTAAGGTGGGGATGGGTCAAAATCATATCATACAATAGAATTTATACAAGTTTAGGTTCCTATTTTAACCTTATCATTTAGATTTAACATTAAGTTAAATAATTTTACTTTTACCGTGTCTTCTTGTGTTCTTATACTATAAGGTTAATAAACTTACTATAAGCAGTCAAAAGAACCCCAAGATGTTTATTATTAATATATATAACCTTATCTAAGTCATTAGGCCGAACCTTAGATTTTTAGGAATAAAATAAAAATTACTAATATAATATTTGTTTTAAAAACTATTTTATGTCAATTTTGACACTATTTAGTAATTAATTTTTGAGAAAATCATAACATAATGATTAGTTCAAAAACATTTAATTAAATAAATACTAACATGTCATATTAATCTAGAAAATTAGTGGAATTCATAAAAAGTCTCAATATACATTTGTTTTGGTGTTTATAACATCAATTATGTCAATATTTCATTAATAAGATAATTACTGTATCATCTTTGTGTCATACATAAATTAAATTATTTAATGTCTAAAAATTAAAAATAAAATACCATTATGTAGAAAATATTTTTAGATTTCTAATTAATATTTATAGTCTAATTTATCTTATGTATAACCCCATATTAAAAATGATTTACTTATTAAACTTTGATTTTAACTATTTTAACCCTTCTTTAAATAAATTAATAATAAATGTCCTAATCTAATCCAAGTGGGCCTAAATGGTCATATTTTATTCCTAAGGTTTTTTTTGGTCAAATTAAACTTTTCCAATAGAATTAGGACATGTTTTAAGGGAATAATAATATCATTTTTACCCTTAATTATCATATTTACTTTTAACCGTGGTAAAAAAAAGTAAAAATTTACTATTCACCAAAAAATTATTTTCATCTCATTGAACCACATTTTACTTATTGACATCAACCGTGTCTCTCGGATTTTCGAAATTCCACTCACAGAAGCGATAAAATTACGTTTTATGAAAAATTCAGTTTTTTAACTACCACTTAGTGGTTTCACTATTCATCAAAAATTGAAAGTTTTTAGAAAAATACCAAAATTTCACCCTAGGCTAATTTCGATATTCCGAATCCAAAAATGAAGTCCATTATGAAAAATAAAATTTATAAAATTACAAAAATTGGTTATTACTATTCATAACGGCTAGTTTTAATAATATTTTAATAGCATATCATTGTTTAGTGAAACATGGTATTGCGTACGACGCAAGCTATCGAGGAAGGCCACGGTTGCGTGTAAAGCAAGCCAAGCTAGTTGTGTGTAGTGAAAGATTCCTTTGATGATTTATATAACATAAAAACAAAATATTTCACATAAAAGTCTCGGGTGTTATAGTATTGGTAGTGGTTGCAATACCCCTTTAGGAAGTTGTCGCTCTGCCTTCACTTGCTGACATACTAGGCACCTTGAATTTTAGTCAATAATCTCCCTTTTCATATTATCCCACCAATAATAATCACAAAGATCCATATACATTTTTTTCTTCTAGGATGTATTGAGAAAGTAGATCTATGAGCTTTATCCATCAGCTCCTTCTTTATTTATGGAATAGATGGAACACATAGTCTTATACAAAAATTCAGTACACCTTCTTGATCAATATTAAACTCAAGAATCTTCCCATCCTTCACAAATTCAATCTTCTTCTATAACAAAGGATCTTCTTTCTAAACTTTCTTGATCTTCTCTAGTAATTACGGTTGATAAATCATTTGGGTTAGGGTTGATGATGTCCTTTCCCTTATAATTCCCATGTCCAACTTTACTAGGTCATTGATAAAAGGATCTCTTTGAATCCTCATCATGGAAAGAGCAACTGGGTCTTTCTTGCTTAATGCATCAATGACTTTGTTTTCTCTTATGAGATGATAATGAATTGAGCAATCATAGTCTTTGAGAAGTTCTAACCATCTCCTCTGTCTCATGTTCAATTCCTTTTGCGTGAAAATATACTTCAAACTTTGATGGTTAGTGTATATATCACATTTCTCCCCATAAAGATAGTGCCTCCATATCTTCAGAGAAAAAACAATCGCAGCCGGCTCTAGATCATGTGTAGGATAGTTCTGCTCATGAGTCATCAACTGTCAAGATGCATAAGCAATGACTTTGTCATTTTTCATGAGGTGGCACCCAAGACCTTTTAAATATTTGTTGCTAAAAATAATGAATCCTTCTTCACTTGAGGGCAGAGTTAACATGAGTGTAGTAACCAATCACTTCTTCATCTCTTGGAAACTTTCCTCTCACTCCTTTTTTCAGATGAACTTGACACCTTTTCAAGTTAACATGGTTAATGGATTAGAAATCCTTGAAAAGTTTTTCACAAACCTCCTATAATATCCCGCTAGTCCAAGGAAACTACAAATCTCAGTTATTGTTGTAGGCAGAGGCCACTCCTCTACAACTTTTGTCTTTGTAGGGTCAATTATGATTCCTTCATTGGTAACAATGTACCCCATGAAAGAAACTTGTTGTAACTATAATTCACAATTGCCGAACTTCCCAAAAATCCTCTCCTTCCATAGAGTTTTCAAAATAACCCTTATATGATTCTCATGCTCCTCACTAATTTTGGAATATATCAGAATATAATCAATAAAAACTACCATAAAGTTATCAAGGTATTCCTTAAAGACTCTATTCATCAAATCTATAAAAATATAAGGTGCATTAGTCATTCTGAAGGGTATAACAACAAACTCATAATTCTCATATCTTGATCGGAATGAATTTTTCATAATATCTTCATTCTTCTTCCTCAATCGATGATAACCAGATGAAAGATCAATCTTAGAGAAGAATTGAGCCCCACAAAGTTGGTCAAATAAGTCATCAACTCATGGAATAGGGTAGTTCTTCTTTACTATGATCCCATTAAATTCTCTATAATCAATGCATAGCTGCATCGATCCATCCTTCTTCTCCACAAAGAGAATAGGTGATCCCCAAGGAGGAACACTTGGTAGAATAAACCCCTTCTCCAAAAGATCTTGGATTTGTTTCTTTAATTCCTCTAGCTCTACATTTTCCATCCTATATGGGGTATTTGATATCAGATGAGATCCATGTATGAGTTCAATGGAGAACTCTACTTCTCTTTCTCAGGGAGGTCCAGGTAACACCTCAAGAAATATGTTAACGTATTCCTAGATGATGGGGACATTTTCTATCCTCAATTCTCATTTCCTTCTTCTTCTTCATCGATTTACTCCATTAAGAAGGATATAAGAAGTTCTTCTAAACAAATATCGTGTTGAGATATCTCTCCTTGGAAGATAATTGTAGGTTATCCATTCAATACTACTGAGATTTCCTTACTTCTACATTTGATCTTAGCATTATACTTTTAGAGCCTATCCATACCTAGTATAATGTTGAATTCAATCATGGGAATGACTAATAGATTTGCAATAATATTATTCTCACTAAAGTAAATACTAGAGTTTTTAAATACCGATGATTCTTGGATAATCCCACCAGGAGTCTATACTGATAAATCTACTTTTATCAAATCAGGGTTTGATTCTAAATTCTTTGCAAACTTGGAAGAAATAAAGGAATGCGTAGAACTATAATCAAACAAGATACTTTTATCTTTGAGAGAACAACAATAGTACTTACCACCACATAATTAGATTCTTCAACTTTAGCCATCATCATAGAAAAAGTACAACCTTGCTCCCTTGGCCTTCGCTGAGGCTGATGGTGATCCCCCTCTACTGCCCTCAGATTTGGACAGTGATTTTCAAAGTGCCCAAGTTTTCCACACTTATAACATTGGACATCAGGTAGGTCCCGCACCATCTTCCCCATGTCATTAGTTTTTGAAAGTTGTGGATTCACCTCACTATGACAATTCTGCACAATCTGGACATCCCTACCACAAATTTAGCACTTCCTGCTCTCGAGCAGGTAGTTCCCCGAATGCTTATTCACTCATTTATTACACATGGGATGTTGTACTTTCTTGCCTCCTCTTCCCTGATTTCAGCTCCTCTCTAAGCTTGGATCCATAGATCTTTTATTGTCATTGGATTTATGAGACCATTTCATCTCACCAAACTTTAGTTTTACTTTCACCGCACTTTGCATGATCTTCTCATAGCTATCATAATCTCGGTTGACTAGATTCTTCCGCAGATGAGGCCTCAGTCCACCAAAAAATCTATCAACCATACCATTTGGATCCACAAAAAAGGTAGCGGTGTAACATGAAAGCCTTGTGAAGTTCATCTCATAGCTTCCCACCGATTCATTCTCCTTCTAATTTAGCTTGAGAAACTCCTTCTCTATTCTTGTTCTCATCGATCGAGGGAAATACTTGTTAAAGAATATCCCTCTGAACTCTTCCCACTCTATAGCTTCAACTTGAACTCTTGTCATTGTGTTTTTAATTAGTTCCCACCACTGATCAGCTTCTCCCTATAAGCAATAAATAGCCAAGGTATCCTTCTCTTGTTCAGAATAGCGAAGCATAGAAAAGATCTTCTCGATAGAGATGATCCACTGTTCAGCAATCAATGGGCCAGTAGATCCACTGAAGGTTGGTGGTCGTTGATGCATAAAGGATGCAACAGAAATTTTTTCCCTTCATGGTGAGATCACTCTCTCAGCATGATGCATGTTATTTCCAATATCTTGATTCATTTGGTTCATCATTCACATGAAATTTTCCATTCCATCATTCATCGGAGTGCTATCAGCACATGGTCCATTGCGGGCACCATTTGCATGGTTCCTCCTATTTCCCATCATTTTCTAAAATAATAAAACCTTGGTGAGATGATTATTTCATTTATGAATATATAAAGTATAAAGGATTTGATTTCTTAAAACTTAACGCTTTAAACAATTATATTTCTCAATAAATTCTTCATAATGATTCCTAAAAAGATTATGATTAACCAAACATATCCCACGAGAGTATCATAACCAAGAGTGCAGCAAGACCCATTATCATGTACCAGGATACCCCGGTTCAAGCCTGAAACTCCTTGTAGGAGCTTTCACTCCTAAGTTCCTATGTGCCAGAGCCACCTTTACCTGCTCGTATCCAGACAGGGATGATTTTTCTTGATAAACCACTTACTCAATACTCCACAAAATTCTAGGAAGTTTTCCTATATTTAAACTTTTCGATAGGATTCTTCCTAATGTTTTCATATCATAATTTCCATAAATAACTAAATTATCCTTTGATACCAACTATGGCATCCCTCCTTTTTATTACATAACTTTTCATTACATTTTACATACAGATGATCTTTAATGTCTAGTGTCTTGGAAATCAAGAACATAATACATGAAAAAAATATAAAACATCCTTCTAATACACTTTCAAGGCTTCATAATAGGTTTATCCTAAGTAAAATTACTGTATCTCATAACCCGGATACATACATCAAAGGAAAGGGTGAGCAGAAGGCCCAGTAAGGAAAATAAGGGAATCAGTTTACTTGTGTAATCAATAAGAACATGATAAAAACATAAAGACATGAGAAATGGAAGTAGAGGAATTTCATAATTAAAATAACTTGAATAATAACTTTAATATTTGGCTACAAAATTTAATTTAGACATTCTTGAACATATCACCAAGTTTCATCCCCAAGGTGTCATAAAAATTTCCAAGGTTAGTCACCAAAGTATCGTGAAACTTGTCATCTCTAGAGATTAATTTTTTACCCAATACATTGGAGGGATATCAGGGCTTACCCTTAATATATCTTTACTTTCATGTGAGACACATAAATCATAATCAAACATTTCATAAATAACCCATAGATAATAAAATAAATGGGTTTCATTTCAAAATTGTGACGTTTTAATGGTTCTTAAAAACATGATCATTATGTCATTTATATCCCATGGAAAGGGAGTGAGGGTTATATGTATGTCAATTACAGAATCAAATAGATAAATTTTATGTATTTATTAATACCCCTAGAAGTTAAAATAGATTTGGGTATTCACATAAATAATACAAGATAATTTCTTGAGAAAAAAGAGATATTCTGAGATGAAAATTCTGCAGCATAACAGCTATATAACATGGTTTTAGAAAACATTGAAAAGAGAGAGGACAAGAGTCAACCACTCATAAATAATTCATAATACAGTATGGGTACATAATAATATCATGGTATGAATATTTTAATGACATACCACCTGAAAAGAAAACATGAAAGAAAAGAGAATACATTATTTCTTTTAAGAAAAATTTTGTAGTCTAATGGCGTCGCTAAAAAATTCAGAAAATAAATTGATGGGAGAGGAAAGGGTCTCTTGTTATTTAGACATGAAATGGAAAATAATTATAATATATAAGATCATACCCCTACATAATAATATGGAAACTAGAATACATAACATAAAGGAAATCATGACTAAATAGAGGAGGGTGAAAGGTTCCCCTACTGTGAAGAGTAACTTCGAAACCTTGAATGTAGGGACCTAGGGAGGCTTGAGGGAACCTTGGGAGGACTAATTGGGAGGTAGAATGACTATAGCTTCGTTGAGGAGGGTTTTTTATTGAAAAGAATGAGGTAATGTCTTGGTATTTATAGGAAAAGTGAGGGGATAAATTATTAATTTCTAAGCGACACCTCATCTGTGGTATTTGAAAAACAATGGTCTTGCCCATGGTATTTTCCCATGGTATTGACTAATTAGGACACCTCATAACATATATTACTATTCAAAATTTGACCAGATTATTTACATCATGATGACATCATCAATGATGTCATTAAACACCCAAAACTCAAAAACTATATTTTACTATTCACCAAAAAATCAATTGTTTCAGAAAAATCCCAAAAAATAACTCTAACCTAATATTGATGCTCTGAATTCAAAAATGAACTCAATTTCATAAAAACAATTTTCTAAATATTTTTACTTTAATTTTTAAATAAAAGCATTATTTATTCCAAAAATACAACTTTAAAACTATAACTCATTTTGTAACACCTTAAGAAAGTAATCAAAGTCCCATAAATTTTATTTAAAACCCTAAGACAATAAAATAAAAATTTATTATTAAATTTTATGAAAATACATTTCCATTTTAAAATTTTAAATTAATTATAAAATTTTAAATAAAATATTTATGACATACAAAAATACCAAAACTTAAACTATGATCACTTTTTCACTTTGAATATGTCTAAAATGTATTTATAAATTCATGGAGGAAGTTTCTATTTGTTAGGTCAATTTAATATTCATTACTATTCATTTGGGTATGTTACTATTCATACATTACAATTCACTAAAAATTAAGTTGATCTTATTAGATTCTAAATTTCTTACTGAACACAACTGTAGAAGACCATTTTTTGAAAATCACTTCACATTATTAATTATTTAATGTTTACCTAAATATTTTAAAATAACCTTTTTCCAAAATTCATCAATAATATACATCCTATATTTATCTGGACATTTGAAATTCACAAACATTATCATAATAATAAATTAAAATTTTATTTATATAAAAGGATTACACAAAGAAGCTCAGGTCTCGTTACATAGCCCCTTATAACAGCAACAAAGGACCAAATTGTAAGGTGTGTTATGGTGATAGAATCATGGGGTGGCTCAGACAATATTGTCGAAGTGGTGATTTCTATCAGCTTGAACTTCTCCCTTAGGCGATTCTGTTCAAGATTCACATGTTGAAGTTCTGCTTGGGCTTGGTCTAGATCAAATCCCAGAGATGCTACCTCCTTCCCAAGCTCTGATAGATGGGCTTCATACGGCCCGATTCTACTGGATGAGGCCATCAACTCTTATTTATATATTAATTAACCAAGATCACTTGTATTTATAAATATTAATTGTATTGTTAATAGTTTATTTTCAAATGGTCATATTGAACAGTGGCCATATAACAATCGAAACCCAACAGTATCATTTAATTATACTCACTTAATTAATTAAAGGATATTGTTTTGTTGAGTATTAAATAACACACAAAAATTAGGAAACAAGTATTATTCGAAAGTTTGGGTCATTACATTCTTTGAAGTCAGTCAGTTCCTCTAGTAAGGGTGTTATGTCAACATGTCTATTTATAGGATAATAATTGGGAGAGGGAGGTCGATGTATGTGCTCAGTGGCTGGAGTTGTTCTGAGGAAAATCTTGACCACCCATTAGAGAGAAATTCGGGGACGAATTGCTATAAGGGGGAAATTATAAGATCCTATTTTTTTTCTTGAGGTATAGATATTCTTTTTTGGTTAAATGTGTTTACTATAATTTTTTTCTTAGACCCTTGGATGGGCCCTGCGACAGTTGGGTTGTTTTTGGGAAAGAAAGTAAAAAATAGACTGAAATATAGATGTAGGCCAAGTACACATCGTGTACTTCGTCTACATGCTGTGTACTTGGATGTCACGAGGTCTATCCAATCCAACTCAAAATAAAATTAAAAGGGAAGAGAACTCCATGTACTTGTATAGTAGGTTTTTTTATAAAAGGGGAAATAGATAATGTTTTGACACACTTTAGTTTTTCCTCTCGTTTTGATCCCAAAAAACCCTCTATTCTAGTTTTTCATGTATTAAAGTTGTCCAAACTCTGATTTGAGCATCTTCTATCACATTAGAACCATATTGATAAGTAATTAATTCATTTTTAGTCATTATTAATTCTTCTAAACAATGATAGTGCTATTTGGATTTAGGCTCATATTCTCTAATAATCTGTTATTCATCCATCCTTCATATTTCTTCCACATTAGGAATATTCAGGACACGATATTGGACGAGTTTTCTACTACCGAGGTGAGGTAGGTGGTCTATACTTTCATTCGTATTTTCTTTGGGTTTTTAAATCATTCGTCCAATACACCATTTTTCATACTTTCCGACAAAGTATCAGTTTTGTAGAGAGTGGCTTTTAGTAGCTGTAGTTGGACTTAGTGAGGGTGACCATGGATTTTGTTTTGGTGTGTTGGAACCCATTGCACGTTTCAAGGTCACCCAAGGGGTGTGCCTTAAGAGAATACCTTTTTTATGACTGTTTAAACCACCCAAGGGGTGCGTGCTTGTGCTTTCTTAGTTATAGGAAGCCCTTATATGACTTGATGTCTCAAGTAACTAGTTTAAGAGATGTACTACCTCCTTGCTCTTTGAATATCATATTATTCCTCGTCAATTTTGATTTCTTGGATAAAATGGAATGTGTTTATATAGATGGGTATACATATATATAAATGATTAATGTCATGTTAAATGAATTATATGGGAGGGTAAGCCCATATTATTTTCATAAATGGTTTTCATGAGTGGGTATACTCATGTATTGTGCTTGTTGATGTGAGTGGGTAAACTCACTTGGTTAAGAATGTCTTATTTGAATTCTTGAATGCTTGTTTGAATTGTTTGATAGATGTCATGGACTAATCCCAATGGATCTGGAATGCAGTAGTGGACACCTTGGGTTGACTCTGCCCCTTGGGTCTTGATTTTGTGGGATGCCTCAGGCCTTGCTACCCCTTGGATATGACTGGCTTGGGCTCACGTAGGACTTTTTATTACTATGCTCCTAGGACCCCAACTAGTTCTTAACTGAGTTTTCACCAAGGATTTCCATGGGACTCGATGGGATACCTTGGAAATGCTCCTTGGGTCCAGCCCTCTATGGTCTAGATATTTATTAATTGGATTCATTGGTCTGCTGACACCTTGGATCTATCCCTCGGGGTCTACATTTCACTACACTATGTGGCTATGGGATGCTAATACACTCTACGGCATGTTCGTGGATCACTAGTCTTATTTATATAGAGTGTCTGAGGGTAGCAGTATACTGATGGATTTACGGCATTTTTGAGTGACTTGTTTACTTGTTATAGCTTCCTTGTTAGGAGCTGGCTCTCTTTTGCGGGTCGCCTTGAGGGTTGTTCAGTTTTACTTTAAAGTAGACTAATTCCATGGGAATATACGCTTACATACCTCTTGTTTACAATTTCTATCACCTTTGTAGAATTGATATTAGAACTGTATATACCAAGGTGGTTTCCTACTAGGATGTTTATCTCACACCCTGTTTGGGACTCCTTGGGGACCCAAACAAGTTATATGACTATAGGTGAGGATTGGTGAAATCGCCCTAGTACAAGTTGTTGACTATGGATTTGGAGTAAGGGAGCATATGACCACGCTGAGGCTTGCGATGCTAGGATACCTTTTTGGTCTTTTGTTCTTTTTGAGATACGTGTAATGCATTGAATTGCCACATACTATTTTGGATGATTTCTAGACACTTGTACCATCTGCATCATTTGGTATATAAGATAATTCTGGTAATTGATATGTATACTTGTCTTGTCTTACTTTCAGTAGTCTTCTGTTTATTTCGCTTCCACTATTGTAAGTATTTGACTTATGTTGTGATACTTTAGTAATGGTGTCATAGTCTCCCCACTGACTCACCTAGGCCCCCACTTCTAGTCAGTAGCCTCTAGAATTTGGGGAGATGTTCTTGAGGGATTGTAGACAATTGGGCTTGGGAACCATTTTTTGTGGCATCCGGGTATGGGACATCACATAGAAAATAGGGGAACCTGACACCTCAGTGTGAAAGAGACCCTCTGGAGTGTCGGGGTTGTGGCCATATGGGGAATATTTAGATATTCTGTCATACTTTTTCCTCAGTTTCTAGTGGAAGAGGATATAAAATAGGTCCACCTTCAGGGGGAGGTTATTTCACACCGTGTCAAGAAGAAAGTTGGAGTACCACTGGTAGGATAGGCCAAGGAGGAGGTTTTGGAAATGGTATCCAGACTCTTGATCACTCGAAGTGCCAAAAGAGTGGCCATGATTTTTGCAGTACATCTATTACACAAGGATATAGACCAGTTTAGTTGCATACACTACATCTGATACCTTAGGATCAGGTTCTAGTACCATCTGCAATACAATGTACTATTATAGTATCCACCACTATAGTATCCACTTTATTTGATATTGGTTCTTCACACTCATTCATCTCCTTATCTATCATGGAAAGTATTAGGCTATAAATTCAATATTAATATGGTGTAATGATCCTTAATACATCATTGGGAGTATGGTTAGAGGGAACACTCCAATGTTGGAACTATCCCCTTGAGGTTTTAAATTACACTTTCTTGTGGAACCTACTTTTTCTCATGACGATAGGCTTTTATTTCATTCTCAGAATGGATGGGCTCATTTCATATCATGAAATTGTAGACTTCTATTGCCACAGGGTGTCATTTACATCACTAGAGAGAAGTAGTTATCTATATAAGGGTGAGTGGGATGTCTAGGTTAATAGATCTAGACCAAATCATAATGGTCTAGGTGGAGTGACTACCCTTGATTTCTAATCTCTTCTTGGATGATCGAGGTTTACATCAGGTTAAATTCCAAATGATAGTATATTAATTCAGGGATGTGTTTCTGGATGATTTTTCTATATTACCTCCTAATTGATAGGTATAGTTTATGATTTACCTCGTTCTAGGAGAAACTCCAATGTCCATTCCTCCATATAGGATGGTGCATATTGAGCTCTAGGAGCTCAAATGACAGTTTCATGATTTAAAGACTAAAGGTTTTATACGGCTTGATACTTCTTCTTGGGATTCACCCATGCTTTTCCCTAAGAATGTGGATGGGAACCTTCATCTATATGTGGATTACATATGGTTGAACCAGAAAAAAAATTAAGAACTGGTATCCACTACCTTGAATAAATGATCTCTTTGACTTGCTTTTAGGAGATAGGTTGTTCTCTAAGATCGACCTAAGATCGGGTTATCATCAAGTGTGAGTAAGGATATCATACATACCTTATACAGTTTTCAGTAGCAGATACGGTCTTTATGAGTACATCATTATGTTGTTTAGTCTTACGAATGTTCCCACAATTTTCATGACTTCAATGAATTATTTGTTTCACCCTTATCTAGATTCTTTTTTGTAGCCTTTTTGGATGATATCTTGGTGTATTATCACACTCATTGATACCATGCTAAGCACCTTGAGATAATTTTCAGTACACTGAGAGAGCATCATATTTATCTTGATATTTCAAATGGTCATTTCTGGATTGAAAATTTTCACTTCTTGCATCAAATTATCTCCCAATTAAGAGTCTCTATTAACATGGAGAAGGTGAGTATTGTGGTTTCTTAAGAGAAACACGAGAATGTGTTTGACGTACAAAGTTTCTTGGTCCTAGAAGGATATTACAGGGCTTTTATACTGGAATTACCACACCATTTTACACCTATTACTTGTTTTAAAAAAAATCAAGTTCCTTTGGTCATAATAGTGTAAGCAATCCTTTAAGGAGATAAATGGAATGCTTGCCTCGACACCTATTTTGATTCTTCCAGATCCTGGTAAAGGTTGCAAAGTGTTCTATGATGCATCAAGAATCTACCAACGAGTAGTATTGATGTAGGAGTAAATATTATTTATGTATGGATCTTGACAATTTAGGCCTGATGATATAAATTACCTAACACATAACCTCGAGCTAGCAGCAGTTGTCCATGCCTTATGTTATTGGAGACACTATTTGATGGGTGAGTGATTTATGGTGTATTTGGAAAAAAGAGCCTCAAATATATCTTCACACAACATTACATGAACCTTAGATATCATATATAGGTTTAATATCTTCATTCCTTTGATTTTAATATTTCCTATATGTCTGGAAAGGGCAATGTAGTTGCTGATGTGTTGAGTCAAAAAACTCCAGCACAGACCCTATGGGAAGCCAGAGATTAATTAAAATTGATGGACCTCTTTTCTGAGATAAATCTGAAGTTTCATGACATTCATGAATAGTCTTATCTCTTATTCTTGATAGTTACATCTTCCCTCCTTGAGAAGGTGAAGGGAAGACAATTTTTAGATCTTGAATGTTTGGTTCTCTATGAGAGTATTTAAGGAGATGACTCACCTTTGGATTGTTCTATGGATAGATATGAATTATTTCATATAAATAAATATGTCTAGGTTCCTATATATATGATAAAGGTGTTGATGTGTCTATCCCATGCTTCTCAGTGGGTAGTTCATCCAGGAATCTCTAAAATGTATCATGATATGTGACGTTAGTATTGGTGTCTTAGGATGAAACTTTAGATAGTACGTATTATCACTATATGTTCCACCAATAAGTAGGTAAAGGTAGAGAACTAGAGACTTGCAGGCTTATTAAAGAAACTTTTAGTAATGAAATTGAAATGGGGATATGTTTCAATGGACATTATAGTTGTCATTCCTAGGTTATCTAGAAATATTGAATATGTATGGGTAGTCATTGACTAACTGACGGAAGTATCCCACTTTCTTCCTATTAGGGAGACTTTATCATTTGATTTTCTAGTAAGTTTATATGTCCATGAGATCATCTAACTACATTGGTCCCTTAAACTATAATTTTAGATATGGATATTCTTTTAAAATCACAGTTTTGGAATGGTTTATAGATAGCTATGGTTATATAGGTTCTTCTAAGAACATCATTTCACCCTTAGATCGATGGATAGTCGTAACAGACAATACAAGTGTTAGAGGAAATGATCTGATAATGAGTGCTTTGGTTTGGAGGTTCTTGGAAGAATCATATCCCACTCATCAATTTCTCCTATAATAATAGATTTCATGTGACAATTCTGATGGATCCTTTTGAGAACATGTACGGTAGGATGTTTTGTTCACCCTTATACTAGATAGAGGTAAGAAAGGAATCCCTACTAGGTTTGAATCTCATGTAGGAGACTTTGGAGAAGTTTTAGCTAATAAATAATTGTATGTCTACTACTCAGTCTAGATAGAAATATTATGTTGATCTCTATAAATGACCTCTAGAGTTCAAGGTTGGGGATCATATTTTCTGGCAGGTATCACCCAAGATAGGGAATAAGTAGATATAGTAGAAAGTGAAACTATAACTTTTTATCTAGGGCAATTTGAGATCTTAGAGAGAGTCAAGCTGCTAGCCTATTAGTCATTATTAACTCATATGTACCATTACATGCATGAATTCTTCCATGTTTTATAGCTTCACCATTATCATGTTTATCTATCTCACACTTTTTTAACCAAAGTTAAGATATATTTTAATGATTTCTTGGAGGATTATCCTATATGCATAATTTAATATAAAATAAAGGCTTTATGAGTATTTAATTCCCTCTAGTATGGGTTTTAGGGCAGCATGGACTTGTATAGCATGAGACATGGGAGTTGGAAGATGATAAATATTCCCAGTGGACAGATTTATTCTTAGACAGTGTTTCGTTAACCATGTAAGGTGAACTTGAGGATGAGTTCCTTTAAGGGTGGAATACTGTAAGAACCCAATTTTTGAATTAGGTATTTATACTTTTAAATTTGGTCTTATTATTTATTTTTTACCTAATATGGATCCAAATGAGTTTGTGGGTGTCTCGGGGGTTTTGGGCTTGGTTTGGAGCCCAAAACATAGATTTTTGGGAGAAAAAGTCTTGTTGTATGGTTTGTTGAAACCATGTGGGGAATGTTTCATGGTTACTTCTAACCATGTGAGGATGGAAAGTGGAGTCGTACAGACCACACGGTAAGAAAAACTGTGTGATTTGGGGTGCATGCCCATGCCTTAAAATTCTGATATGTTACAGAGGTGTTTTTAATGGTTAGTGAATGGTTTCTCTAATTGTGTGGCCAAACCATGTAAAATCCCCTTTCTATAGTATATTATTCATGGTTGGTGCATGATTTGGAAAAACCTTGTAGACAAACTGTACAGTTCCCATTTTTTGGTGATTTTTCCATTTTTCCCTTAAAAATATAATTAAATCAACCCATTCTTCCTATTTCTCTTCCAATGGATAAAAAACCCTCCTTATTCCTCCTTTTAAATCCATTAAGATTCATTGATAGATTTTGATCCTAAGCTCTGATTTGTGTCCGATTCGATCTTTGTTCATGATGTTGGATGTGTATCGGTAAGTAATTGATTTCTTTTTAGTCATTATTTATTCTTATTTCTATCGATGATGTTATTTAGATGCAGGGTCATCAAACATATTTTTAGGGAATTGATCCATTCTTCATATCTCTTCCAATACAAGACAAACTAGAGGGTGATATCAGATGATGTGATTTGTATGAGTACGAGGTAAGTATTATATAACTCTTCCATCAAGATTTATCATTTTATAAATTGTTATATGTGTCTACCGATTTCATTAGGTTTCCCCTTTTTAATTAATTTACTTTGATTAAATTCATTCGAAACGTGCTCTAAGACCCTTGTTAAATATGTTTTCCATCATTTTTGGTTACATCTACAACACTGACAACCCCATGTATGGTGTTTTCCATATTTGGGATTTTAGTGGTTGGACATGTTAGTCTGATCCACCATCTGGGTGTTCGTAGGCTTGACCGGGGTAATGGTAATTCATTTTTGGTTAAATGACTATTTAATTGGTTATGAATATCCCTTGATTAAGTTCGTCCCACTTGACCTTCTAAGGTATGTGTTCTGCTCAATTAATGAACTCTAAATGGAAAATTGGAAAGTATATTGCATATATATGACTTATCCTAATAGATTATAATTGAATGGATTAGACTCACATTTGTAGCACCCCTTTCCTTTTCTAGTGGAATGTATAATAGTGAAGCATATTAAATGATTATGAATTTTATGAATTTATGAATTGGTTTCATGCCCAGTTAGCCTTGTCACAGTAATGAAAGTTAATCTCTTGGACCAAATGAATTATCAATAGGCATGAGTATTACATGGTCTAACTTGTTAAATGAATTGATTATATGGTTCCTAATGTATATGGACCTAAACATTATAAAAGTATTTTTATACTGAAGCTATATTTTTATTCTTGAGGGAATTCCTTGAGCCCTCATGGATTCCATTTCGATTCTAGGATGTCAGTTTCCAAGGGTGATATAGCCCTTGGAACTCGATCCTCATATATCAGTGGATGATTGATTTGAAACCATAATATCCCTCCTTCATTATTATTATAGGATGTCTAGGATACACTCCTTGTATCCATCATGAATTCCACATACATGAGGAACCTCAGATACTCCCTTAGGCCTAGTCAATGCTTATCCTATTTTACCTTGGATGCCTTACTTGGACTCAGTTAGATTTACAAAAGTGTGGAATTCCTTGGATGAATCTCCTTAGATTACACTCTTACACCAATATCCAGGATATAGTTAGTAATAATTTGTTGACCATTGAGTTCAAGAATGTCTTGGTTATTATGTTGGAACTTCATAAATGTTTTAATCATTATAAGATGAATTATTATGGATTTTATCCATTCACTACAATTATCATGCCAAGATGTCAGTGCTGGATTTACCTCATGTGACATAATTATATAAACTAGAACTTGATTAATTAATGAACTAGTTTCATGTTTATATGTTGGTTGAGGGATGAAGCATCTAATTGGGTATTTATGTTACTATACTAATTTACTTTTATATATTCATTCTTTCACATTGTTTCTATTTATATTACAAAGATTATATGTTTTAGACATCATTGGGGGTAGCCTACTGAGATTTATCTCACACCCTATTCAGGCCACCATTGGAACCCCGCAAGATTACATGTATGTAGATGCTTATGAAAGGAATCATTCTTATTCAGAAAATTTATTGATTTCTTTCATTAGAATGGTGCTGGTAGTAGATGATCAACCTGGAGCTCACGTTGTTGGGGATAGTTTTTAGATTCATTTTTCCTAATTTTGTATCGCATGTATTGTCTGGCGCTTTGTATACATTTTTTTCAGTTTTCTATAGACATGAAATGTATAATCAAACTTTGTATATGATTATAAATTTCTTCTGTTTTTATTATTCATGTCTTCTTTTGATGTTCTTTATGTTTTCCTATACTACTTCCTCTATTTACCTATTATATTATTTATTTGTTGTGCTACATTCTGGTAATGCGGGCATAGTTTCTCCATGAGCATGTCCTAGGACCTTAATACTAATAGGTAGCCTCTATAATTAATATATATGTCTTTGAGGCCATGTGGCCAATCGAGATTAGGGAACTTCTAAGTCGAATCCATGTTCAGTATGTCATAGGTGGACTACCACCTTGCAAAGCGATTTGATTCATCTTTCATTAACACTTTTCATGAAAAGTGATAAGGATAAATTTAATGATTTTATGTGATATAAATGACATAATTATGATATTCATGAAATATTTATCATTATTAAAAGATAATTTTTATCATTTTAATTCTTAACTTTTCACTCAATGAAATATAATAACATCATTCTTGTACATGTGGACTACTTCCTTCATGAAATGATGTGACTCTATTTTCATCACCACACCACATAGATGATATATATAAGTATATTTAAATAAATAATATGGTATTTATGATATTATTAACATTTTTTTAATATAATATATTATTTACCTTCATTCTATAATGATTATTGAAAAATTGAAATGTTACTCATTTGAATGTATAACCTACCCTCTCCATTATCATAATGTACTTAATTTAACAAAATAATATTTCATGATTGGTATTAAAATTGTAATTGGTGTATTATTATGATAAATATGTCATGATTATTATTTTGGAGATGAAATTACTATATACTATGTGAAAGAAAAATATCTTTTATGATAAAACACACATAAGAAAACAAGGAAATTAACCCCAAATACTATGAAAATAATGAACAATTATTAACAGAAGAGTGATAATATGTTATAAAAGGATCACATAATATATTATAAATATTAATATGGTTCTATTTTAAGTTAATAGAATGTCTAAAAGCACTATTCATGAGGTTATATCATGTTTAACCAAAAGGATGTTTGAGGTAGGTGACTTCATCTCAATTCCCCTATATTGAGGCATGTTGTAAAGTTATTCACTTAATTTATATTATATGGTTTATATATCTCTCTTTGACATGTAATATAATGATTTATTTGAAATTAATTTTATTTCATGTTTAAATTTGAATCATTTCATTAAAGTGGATTCGAATTGTAAATTACCAAGTGGTAAATAATTTCATAACTCAACTTCTTTTCATTAGGTTATGTTACTTCTTTGTTGTTGTTGATATTATAAGATTATGTGTATAATGAATTTTGAAAATATTATGTTTTATTTATACTTATTTTATGTGGATTTGTATTTGATAAACATAATTGATTCATTTATTACTTCTCACTTCAACGTTATGATCATTATAAGGTTTTATTTCACAATATCATTCTAATCGAGATTGTTTATTATTGAATTTCAATTGAAGTAAATTATTTTATCATTGTATAAAAAGAAATTTCATTTTAATATCCTCTTGTTATTCATGATATTTTAAAGTAATAGTTCTATTTTTCACTCTCTTTTACATAAAATAATTGAGAATTTTTTAAAAAAAATCCAACTTTATTTGACTCTTCAGTCGAAAATCCATTTTCTACCAAAACCATTTTTATAAAAATGTTTTCAATTTTTTTTAAAAAAACCAAATGATTTATTAATGAAATTATTACCAATTATTAATTTTTACAAAAAAAAATTAAAGGAATATTCTTGTTTTTTTAAACAAGTCACTTTTATAACCTTTACATTACAAAATAAATGTTATTTTTAACTTGTTTGTCATATATGGATTACCTTCTATAACAAACACCATTTATTTAAAGTTTACTTTTAATGTTTATAAGGATATTTTTAAATAAAACATATTTTCTAATATTCTATAAATTCAGTGTTTTTTAAATTTATTTTCAAAGAAAAGGGTTTTCAATGTGGTTTATGTTTTAAAAAGTGATTTTCAAAATGAAAAATATATTTTCATCATGAATGTTTTTAATGATATTTTAAAGTATTTATATTCATCAATGAAAACAGCCAATTATTTTATATATACTTCACTATGGATATATTTTATTTATACCATACTAATTCTTCCTCTGGATTTTTTATGATTATCTTTACCAAGGATAATATTTACATTCAATTCCTTATTTTATTTTTGTAGTCATTAAATTTCCCTTGAATTATTCACTTTCCTATGATCATTGAAAATTATATTTCCCCTAAATATTCATTTTATTTATCATAGATATGTTTATTGAATAAACCATATATAATTTCAACATATGTTGTTCTAAATTGAAATTCATTTTTTTATCTATAGAAATATTTATAAATATGTATTCCTTGATCTATATGGATATTTGATGATAAGCCATGTAGTTCATGAATTAAATAGATTATTTTGTATATGAGGAATGATTTATACATGAAATACATGGGTAGTTCATGGTTATAGATAGCCCCTTGATGAATTGGTAGTCTCATAGGATGAATTATTTTGCTAGACTATGTTAAATGGGTTTCTACCCATTAATTTTAAACTTTCTTAATGTTATACCTTGATTGTTAAGGTACCATGTTCCTAGGAAACATGACATCTATTAATTAAGCATTTACTTCCTTAATAATTCAGTTATTATTATATGTGATATTTTTTCTATGATATTAACTATGGATGAATTTCATTCATAGTTTATTGATTAAATTGAATATGTGTTCATTTATTTACATTTCCATGTAAATTATGCCTTATCCAGTTATGATAGTCATTTTATTGATTAAATGGAATGTGTGTTCAGTTACTTACCTTTTCATGTTGACTATGATAGTCAAATTATTAAAATGGAATTATCATTCATAATTTACCCTTCCATGTTGATTATTCTCATTGGTTCATGATTTATTCTAAGGTACTGAAAACAAAATACACATTTGAGCTCACCCCTATTTTGTTTCCCTTCCCAAGAATCCATGAATTTTATAAGAATTTATATGCATGGATATATTAGATTAAACAATGTTATTATCAAAAAAATTATCTACTATTTTTTTCTAATGAATTATGGGAATCATGTATATATCTAATTTAGCAAGACCACTAAACTATTTGATCCTCTGGTATGCAATTCATTGTATCTTATGCATATTTAATAAAACAGACCGCAACTTCGGGCTACTAGGGTCAAGGTTTCTAAAAATCACTTACCAAAATTATTTTTCTAGTAGTCCATTGACCAACCAACTATATCTTGAACAGATCCCCTTGTGCGGTTTTAGACTTACCACATCCAAACTCATGAAAAAACACCAGTCGGACAACCTCTATATGACATTTCCCAATAACACTTGGTTTTACCTGAAAATATGCCAACAAACTAACCAATAAAGATTCCCTAATTTCATAAGGAATATTATGACCATCCTAACACTAGAACTGAAGTTTGAACCCAACTTATGATGTAATTCCATAGTTAGATCACCACCCACTAGCACTAGTTGTCATGATCTCACACTAAGAACTATAACACCACTGACCTGACTCTCCCTCAGATCACACCACAACCAAATCAATATCAAATCCAATGCACTAAATCCGCCCAAATACATAACAAAAAAATCCTATCCCAATATTACCCAAGGTACTAAACATCATAGGATCTTTTTACACATTCACATCCTAATTCCATCTCGACTATCTCCTGGCTACTCTCACCACCTCCATAACCCTTTAAACATGGGGGACATTCACCTATGACTGAAACAATGCTCCACAGAATAGGACTATCATTATCACCCCTCAATCACTGACCTAAATAGTTCCCACCATCCCACCTCCCTGAAAACACCCCTGTTAAGGAAAAAACTCATATCATTCACACATGTGAGTGTATAACCACCACAATACCATCGCAGCACCATTCTGGTACAACCATTGCCCAAACAATTCTAATGTGACCCACACATGGAATGTTCATTGATCCAAACCGTAATCATACATATCACATTCCTATTATGAACCTTCTCTCACACATAAATACTTTTCCTCCACAAAACCATGATAGTACTCACTCTACTTCTCAAGGAAGAGTGATCCACCAAGAAACATATCCATGTTCTCACTTAGGATCCTACTCATTCTGATTTGAACCTAATGGTTATATAATCTTGTACAACCTAATAACATTACCAGATCATGCTCCCATGAGTCACATCATATCAAACCAAGGCTCAAACACCTAACCCATTGAGTATTCCTTTCACATATTCTAGTTCCATCCAACATCCCATGGAATCTTAGTCATGCCAAGTCCAAATACACAACATCATGTCATATTGTCTTTACTCTAGAACCATGAGTGTTTACCCATTCTCATACTGTGCCTCCAAAAAATGCATCCAAAACCACCAAGTCTAAGAATCTAACTAATCATACCTTATTTAACTATCCTTAATAAAAGAAATGATCTAGAAATTTAACCTATAAAAATCTCAATACATCCCACTTATCTTTCCACAACTTACTGATACAGTTATGTAGAATGTCGATAATAATCTATACGAGAAAACACCATATAGGTTATGATTGAAGCATTATGTCACTGAACATATGACCACAAATCAATTTATTCACATCCTTATATCAATGTTATGGGATTCCATGCATATAAAGATCCACTAAGGGTCTTTATAAATCCTTAAAAAAGGGGACTACATTGTCTCCATCACTAGAAAATTTCCTATTCTATGATCCACTTGACATACCATAAGAGAAAAAACCATTGACCAACTGAGTAAAATTCAACCAACAATTTATATGGGAAAATTCCAAATAAGTTATTGTTGACACTTTAAACATCTGAATCCCCATTAGAAAATCCAGTCACACATAGCAGGCATATTCCAAGTAAGTCTTATGTGTAAAATATAATGCATGAACATGAGCCTCTGTCCAATGGGATCAGATCCAAAACCCTAAATAATAACTCCTATAAACCTATCATATTTAACAAAATTCTAAATCATATAAATAAAAGGAAATAACAATAATATTGTACCCCTAATAACTAGGAATTCCAACTAGAAATGTGTTCATGACTCACAAATGATACCAACTATAGTGTGATATTCTCCAAGGATACCAACTGTAGGATTGAAATGATAATGTAGATGCTTAGTATAAAAAAGGGGGTGAATTGTATACTATAAAAATTATTTGGGAACTTTTAAAGTTGGTTAGAAACCTTTATATTGTTTAACAAGATTAAACAAGGTAAATTCACAAAACCTCTAGTTTTACACACTTGATTGATTCTGGAAATATGATTCCAAGAATGCAATTCCGGAAAAGTGGTTCCAGAAATGAAACTTAACGAAAGTTTAAAAAGATAAATATTCTACCTTAAAGTGTATAGAATCTTAATAAACTAGAGTTTACAAGTATAAGAAAGTATAAGATAGTTATACATTCCTCAAAAATCAAAATGCAGCATAAAACCTGAAACAAACAAGTAACAAGTAGTAAATATTTTAACCCAAAGAGAAGGGTATCCAAAAACATTGGATAAAGGTCCCTTGATTTATACTTTCAAGAAATTATGTCTTACCCACACCAGGGTAAGCCCTCGATACGAAGATCGGAGTCTATCTTTCTATCCCTAAAAGCCCTCAACTTCAAGGTAGTCAGCACCTCTATCTTCCTCAATAAGGAAGTCCTCAAACTTTAAGGTAGTCAGCACCTCTGTCTCCATCATCAAGGAAGTCCTAGAACTTTATGGTAGTCGGAACCTCTATCTTCCTATCCCCAGAAGCCCTAGAATGTACTCAGCAACATTTGGAGTTGCACAAATCAATTCTGAACAAGATGTTATGTATGCACAATGCATGAAAAGCCTCTCTCTCTAGAAATCACTTCAGCATCATGTAATCTATAGATTGATCAACTTGTTGTGATCTCTTTCAAATGAGCTCCTATTTACAGGCACATTCTCAACGGTCGACACCCTCCTCCAATGGTCATATTTTTCCTTGAATTTTGGAGGGACCTATACTCGTGTCACTCAAACAACGGTTAGTTAGTAACTGAATGCACGAAATTGTTTTATAACCAAAACATGAGTAAGAAAAAATAGAGTTAGTTAAACAAATTCATTTTTCAGAATGTAAGAAAAAATGAAAGTTCAAAGTCTACCCAAAAACTATTCAGGGTCTATAATACATGGATATTTGGATTCTGTTTATCAGAAGAATTCGGAGTTATAATTTTATATAATTTTGGAGTCTAAATTTCAAATGAAATTTAGAGTAATAATTTCTAAGGAAATTCAGAGTCTGAATTAATAAGAATTCGGAGTCTGAGTTCATAGAATTCAGATTTTGAATTCATAAAATTCAGAGTCTGAACTTACAATGTTCAGAGTCTGAATTCAAAGAACTCAAAGTTAGAACTCAGAAAGTTTTGAACTAGAATTCAGAGAACTCAGAGTCAGAACTCAGAAAGTTTAGAACCTGAATTCAGAGAACTCAGATTCTGAAATCAGAAATTTCAGAGTCTGAATTCAGATAACTTGGAGTCAGAACTCATAATAGTTTGGATTCTGAATTCAAAGAACTCGGATCTTGAATTCGGATCTTAAAAACAGAATTCTCTATATCTAAGTATTATAAGAATTCGAGGTTTTGGATATGAAACGTAATATTATACTTAGTCAAAATGAACAATGAAAAACATTGTAAGGATAAATTTCCTTGGGAAAGAAAAATTTTCCTTATGAAAGTAAAACATAGGGTAAATGAAATTTTCCTTAAGATAAGGTATTTTTGATTTTAAAAACATGAAGAAATGGTAAAGTCATAAAGAAACCTTATTGACTCAACAATATCCCTAAACATGAAGGAATGTAAAATTCATAAAAAACCTTATTGAATCAATAATCTCCCCCTTTTTGGAAAGCACAAACATCCTTTCGAAAAAGAATATAAGGAAATAAAAAGTATTTTCCTAGACTTTGAATACAAAACTTATCTTTCTTATCACATGGTAAATGATGAATGTGACTAACTCCCCCTTAGGATTTGGAACATTGAGGATCTTATTCTAGATTTTTGGAATGAGACTTATCATTTTATTGCATCCAAAATTTTTCTTATATAAAAACTCCCCCTTAGATGAACACTCCCCCTTACTTAGGGAAATTTTTTCTTTTATTGTAATTATTTTTCCTTTCTCCCACTTTGTGATTTTCAAAAAGAAATACAGGGATTGGAAAGGTGAATATGGTACCTGAAATATTAGTACAAAACATCCAAACAAAAAACGAGCAACCAAAATTTCATTAAGATTGGAAAAACTTATACAACAAGGAAAATACAACAAAATATCAAATTCAAATAATATCATCCTTACTTTTCCTTGGGAATCAACTTCTTGACTATGGTATTTAGTTTTTGAGCTCTTTATGATCTTTCTCTTATTGCTTAAGAATATGATCTGGATCCTCTTCTTTATTCTCTAAGGCTTTGATTCTATCTTCCTGAGCTTTGAGAGATTCATCTTGACTCTTTAGAGATTCTTCCTTCCTTGAAAGCTTCTCTTCTATCTCTATCCTAAGATCTATTTCGCTCTTCCAACTTTGGGAAACTGAATACAGCTTTCCATTTAGATCTTTCACTTCATGAATCTGAGAATTTTGTTCCAGAGTAATCTTTTCTTCAAAATTGTTTGTGAGATCCTTGATCTTACCATCTTCGATGTCAAAAGCCTCCTTGACACTATCCTAGAACTCATCAATATTTCTCATGTCCTCTATGGTTTTCCTAGACCAACTGTTCATCTTCTTACATGATCTTTTATTGGCTTCGTAGTTAATGAAAAAATTCTTGAAATTAGCTTCAAGCTTGACACACTTGTCCATCACCATGGACACTGAATCCGATTTTTGGTTTAAGGTGTGTTGAAGCATCTAGAATCTTTAATCACTACTGGGAAAAATATTAATAGTCCCCACAATCTTTTTCAAAGACTTTACTACAAAATCATGTCCAAGGGATGATGATTTCAAATCTGAAACTTTTCTTGGTGAGGGTTCTTTCTCCAACTCAGTAGCCTTCCTCTTCGATGTTCCACTAGCTTTCTTCTTCTTCACAACAGCTTTACTAGGTGTATTGACAACCACCTGTTTACCCTTATGAATTCCCGAAATGGGTTCCTCATTCGAAGATTCATGTTCACTGTCAGATAGCTGAACAATTTTATCTTCATCTACTACATCTTTCTGAGCTCCTACCTCAACATCCTCTAGGTGTATGAAAGGATGATTATAGATTTCTTCTTCAGAAATCTTATTCACTACTTCTTCAACCATCTCATATTCACCTTTCTCTTCTTTCCCAGGGGTAGCCAGCTTTGAAGATTCTACTTTAGAAGTTTGGATTGGGAGCTTCTCGGATAGACTTTCTTTCTCATGGAAATTTTCTACTTGCTTAATCGACTATGTGGTTTCACCACTATTTTCAACTTCTTCTTCAATTTCTTATACTACTTCTACTTCTCATTCATTGAATTTTTCCAGAGTCACAAATTTCTTCTCTAGAGTCTCTAGTAAAGCTTCTACCTAGAAGGATTGTGGTACCGGGATATTTTCAGTTGCTTTATCAGTATCCCTCAGAAGGGATTGTACAATCTCTGCTTCAGTCATCTTCTTCTTCTGTTTCTTTTCTTTATCTTCCCTTTCCAGATACTCAGTTGTCTTCTCCTTCAGAGATTTTGCTTCAGCAGGGTCTAGTCCAAACTTGGTCTCCCCTTATTTTATGTTCTTCTTGTCTTCCCTCCACTTAGCTACTACCTCATCTGGATGGGATTTTTTCTTTTTCAGCTTTGGGGTACTAACTAAACTTCCTTGGCCATAGGATATTTTACCTTTTATTCTACTCCGTTCAACTTCCTCTTCCTTCTAGCCTTTTTAGATGGTTCATCCACCTCTTGTTTCTTCAGTATGGCTTCAGCTTCTTCTTCTGGAAAGTCATAAAATTATCTAGATTCTTTAGAAAATCCAACATTCATCCTTCTCAAAGTATCATCACTAACCCGCATGACTTTGCAATTCCTTCTCTTTGAACTCTAAGGAATTTTGAAAGACTCAAATCATCAAACAAGTAGCTTCAAAAGAATGGTTGGATACATAATTATATGAGCCTTCATATTTCCATTATTTATATTCTTGATTTTAATCATAATATGCTTAACCAAGTTAATTTTCCTTAGATTTACCATGAAATCCAGGATATACTTTTCACTCTTATTCAAGGTATCCTTGTCCCCCTTTCTTGGAATGATAAATCCTTACAACCATAATTCGAGAATCCGAAAATTTGTAGTGAGTTGAACAATATTTGGAGTCTTAACATCTGTAAGACTGAGGCACTCCATATCTTTCACCTTAACAAAGCTTCCTTGAAAATATGGAAACTTATGAGAACAAAATTCAGCTTCTCCTTCATATGGAACTCCAATCAAATTTTCATCCTTGGTGTATGAGAGATCACATGTCTTCCCATATCTTTTGAAAGATAACTTATCTCTGCCTTCTTCCTTAAAAAAATTAATTTTTTATAAAATTGTACTAGAAAATTCTGATATACTAAATCTTGAGCACCTGTCTTCAATATTCAAACATTGTCTCATCCATTGAGCTTGATGTTTTTCGTGATTATTAAATCATACATGGTGAAGAAGTTTTAATGCACCAAACTTTATCTATAAACCTACCACTCCGAGATTGTCTTGACAGCTGACATGCCTTTTTGAGAAGATTCTTTGACAAACATTCGGATTTGAGGAAGATCTAAAGAGTTCAGAATGGGCTTAAGTAGAAGGATAGGGCTTCAGAACGCGAAATCATTGAAATAAATGTGGGAAAACCATTTGGGCATCCATTATATAGGCATTTGGGGTGACAGTTTAATTTTCATACCCAATCCAATAGTTGAGAAACTTTCTGATCAGATCTGACGGTTGAAAAGATATCCACAAGGAAATTTTGACAGAATCCGATCTTTTTAGGTTTTAATAGAAACATTCGGATTGAAGGAAAAGTGAATCCGAAAAATTTGAAAACAAAAGAAAATACCAGTAAGTAATGTATGATTACGAAAACTCAAGAAAGGATACATACCTTTTGGATTGTTAGGAAGATTATTCATAGTGAGGAATATTCTTCCTGAAGAACCTTAGATTTCGAAGAAAACTTTTTATTACGAAAAAAAATTTAAAAAAAAACTAACTACGAAAAGATTTTTAGAAAAAAAACTATATAAAAAAACTTCATTACAAATAAAATTAGAAAATCTTACTATGAAAGATTCCATTATGAAAAATTTGAAAAATATGACTACAAAAATTTTCATTATGAATGATTTGGAAAGTCTGAATACAAAGATTTTCATTACGAAAGATTTGAAAAATCTTACTATGAATATTTCCATTAAAAATGTAACACCCCAAGCTTCCATGGTACGCTTCTCTTTGAATAATGTGATAGCGTGTGTTGTACGCAACACCGAGTTCTAACACACCATAACCAATCAAACTAGCCGTTATGAATGGTAATACCTTCTTTTTGAAATTATATATATATTATTTTTTAAAATGGACTTCATTTTTGGATTCCAAATATCGAATTTATCCTAAGGTGAAATTTTGGTACTTTTCGGATAACTTTAATATTTTGATGAATAGTGAAAATTACTAAATTTTAATTAAAAACAACTTTTTTAATCAAAATAATTAATAGTGATAAATTATGAATTTGAGTGGTTTTAAAGTATATTTAGAATATATTTTTACCATTTAATATAATTTTGGTCATTGGACATAATTTTACTATTAAACCGGACATAAACAAGTGTCAATCTTTTGATAGTTATTATCTCTTAAAAACACGCTTTTTGTTTTAACAACGGGAATTAATTTTAAATTAATTTATTCCACTTACGTGTTTTGAATTTGGAAAAATGGATTCCATATTTGGAATCAGGATGTTCAAATTATGTAAATAGGTAACTTTTATTTTTAGACATTTTGAATAATTACTTCGGTAAATATTTTATTTACCATGGTTAAGGGTAAATCCGGTAAATAAGGGTTAAAAAATAATATTATAATAATACTAAATTACCCTAAAACGTGTCCTAGCATTATTTTTTGATACATGTTCGACCATAGGCATCTTTGGGTCGATTTTGGTACCCCATGGATCCACTTGTAGGTGATAGAGACACTTTATTTTAATTAAGTTAAAATTAATACAAAAATGACACAAGCATATATCGTTTAGAAACACAATTTTTCCATAAGTTTATATATGTTGTATTTTAGACTATAAATATTAATTAGAAATCTAAAACGATTTTCTACATAATTATATTTTATTTATAATTTTTATAGATTACATAATTTAATTTATTTATGACACAATGATGATGCAGTAATTAACATAATAGTGAAAATTTAAAATAATTGATATTATAAATACCCAAATAAATATAATTTGAGACTTTTAGTGAATTAAAATAATTTTATAGGATAATATGACATATTAGTATTGATTTAATTAACTTTTTCCGAAGTAATCATTCTGTTATGAGTTTCACAAAAATCAACTATTGAATAGTGTCAAAATTGACATAAAAGAGTTTTTAAAAAAAATATTATATTATTAATTGATATTAAATTCCTAGAAATCTACGGTTTGGCCAAGAGACTTATATCATGATACTTGTATCATTAATGGACCACTTGTGGGTCTCTTGGATGTATATAGTAAGTTTATTAACTATATAATATAAAAATACAAAGTGACATGGTAAATGTCAAACTAATTAACTAAGAGTTAATACTTAAAGATAAGGTTAATATAGTAACCCAAACCTGTATAAATTATATTGGTTGAATGTTTTTTGACCTATCCCCACCTTAACATTTAAATAATCAACTTTTGAGCCATTATAAACTGAATATGAATTTATTATAAATTAATATTTCTAGCTTTTACAAAGTTGCCCCTCACCCCTCTTATAAAAGGGCACTCCTCCTTCTCATTTCTTCACACCTTCAAAGCCTTTTGGTTCGGCCAAACTCTACCCAAATACTATCCCAACTTCCCTCAATACATCCTAGAGGCCTTATTTTGATCAGAAAGCCAACCTAAAGAGCATTTTTGATCATATCAAAAGGAAGAACCCGAAGAAGAGGTAATGATTTCACCACCCTTTTCCAAGTTCCTTTCTTCTTCCACTTCTTCTTCCTTTGTTATTACCATTCTAAAATAATAACTCTAGTATCATATATATACTGTGATTTTATTATAAATATGGTACAAACATATTCAGTATTCTATCCACCCTTTAAATAACATGTCACCATACGTATGTACGTACGGCTTACCGTCTCCACGTCATGGTGTAATTGTTATTCAATATATAATTATTGGATGGGTATAATAATGATGTGTAACTCATGTAAATAATAAATATAACATATTAATAATTCTGTATATATTATATACCATCCATTTATATATTATTTTAATATAAAAAGAATGATATTGTCGCTCGTGCGTACGTACGGACTACCGTCTCCACGAACGTGATGAGATTCATTCTCCATCATATCCATTCAAGTATAATTATCATTTGATGATTTAAAAATAATGTTTAAGGACTTGATATAATTCTGTATATGAATAATATACAACCTATCCATGACAAACATGTCTTATGTAACAAAACATATAAAAGAAAACGAGTAAGTTAACACCCGAAACGACGATAATACTAAGATATTATTAACAAAGAAATGTTAAAAGATCATATATGATATCATATGAATGTATATGATTCTTGTATAATTTAATAACAATTATTTCACTATTATACAGGAGTTTAACCTACCCCAACCAAGGAAAAGTTCAAGGTAAGGGTTATTTCATAATCTCTTCATTATCCGAGGTTATTTATACGTAATAATCTACTGGGATCTTCTTTATCATCCACATCCATGTTTCTTAAAAATGTATTTCAAAACATTTTTACTATTTAAAAGAATATGGGTTAAAGTCATTTATACCCTTGTTTGACTTTTATAAGAGTTTTATAAAGGAATATTTCCGTCGTTTTCCAAACAAGGTGCTTTTTATCCTTTTCGACAGAATTAAGGTATGAATGTATTTTTTAACTTATACGGCGGGTGCGGTTATTTTCCGCCGTTATAAAATCGTCAAAGCTTCCCTTACAAGCTTAGAAGAATATTTTCAAAGAAAATGTTTTATTTTATAAATATATGAAACTTAAATGATTTCAAAATAGAAAGAGATATTTCTCTAAAAAGAGTTTTGATATCATCTATGTCAACGTCCTTTGATGGATTTTACGCTTATTTGAAGTTGATTTATTATGATACAAAACTTCTATATTGTATTGAAGGTTTTGTGATATGTTCGACTGTGGATGTGGTATTTTTATACCATTCATAGTTTATGGTGAAAGTATTTACATTTCGTATGCTAGTTTTAATACGAATGTTCATGTTATGTTTAAACCTTTTCATATGGGAATGCATTGGACTTAATATGTGATGGGTGGAGCCCGCTATAGCTCCTCGATGCATCGGTAGGTCTCATGAGACAAACTAGTGTCTTGGCACAAGGCCTTGGCAAAATCTTATTTGTAGTCTTGGCACGAGGCCTTGGCTATGTGGTTATGATAGTCTGTCATTATGCATTCCATCATTATAAAAGTGGTTATTGATATTGCAAGTGATTATTCGATTAGTAGAATATACATGTGAATAAGTAAATGGCATTATTTCATTTTACTTTTTCCATACTATGTTGAAGTTCAAGATTAAAAGGCTTTTGTTTTAGTTATACATTGCCTTAAATGTTTATTCTTATTTATGAAAGTTTCTACTATATTGTTATCCTTACTGGCCATTTGAGCTCACCCCTTTTCTATGTTTTATTTTTTCCCAGGAAGTGAAGAAGTAAATTATGAATGACCTTCAGGGATATTATGTGGGGATATGAGTTTGGAATATGGAGAAAATATGTTGTTGTTGTAGTTTTTCACTTTATGATGTAATGTAAGACTTATGAATATATCTAGTGTTTCCAAGTCTACTAAACCAATCGTTCTTTCAAGATTTGATCTTTCTTGTGATCATGCCAATGTTATGTAATAATGCACCGACTCTAGGTAACTAGGGTCGGGGCGTTATAGTTGGTATCAGAGGAAGTTTAGTACAAACCTTGGAAGCTAGATTTAGATAAACTCTGATTAGAGCACGTAGACCTAAGATAAACTTTGAGGATTAGTATAGAAGAACTTCATAGAATTTTGGTATTGTAGAGATTTTGTGAGTTTTCCGAGCAATACATCCCTATCTGGATATGAGCAGGTAGAGGTGACTTTGGCACAGATGTACCTAGGGGTAAAACCCGAAAACACCGCATTGATATAGACTCAAACGGGAACTGGTGCACGACAACGGGCCTTGCTGTACTCTTGGTTACGACACTCCCGGGGGATATGCTTAGGATAAATCTCATTTTCATTACAAATCATTATGAAGGGTTTATGATTATATACTTCCTCAAAGAAAACATTCTTATGATTATGGATTATATCCATAAATAGTTCAATTTATGTTAAGTGTTTTATAAGTATGGGATTATGTATTTTGATTCATAAACTGGTGTAGTTTATTCCATTGTTTAGAAATGGCGCCTAGTGGAAGAAATGGAAACTGTATCAATGCATGCACTCCATGTAGGGATTTCCCTCTTGCTCAAGATAATTATAGTGGAGCTGGTGATGCAACTGGTGCCGATCAGCTAATCACCATACTGGGACAACTCACTCAAGTTATGAATAATAACCTTACCCGTATGGATCACCCTGATCTGCAACATGGAGGATCAATGTTAGATCGATTCATGAGGAAACAACCACCAACGTTCAATGGGAGTACAAATCCCTTAGTATCTGAGCAATGGATAAATTCCCTAGAGAAAATATTTTAGGCTTTGGGGATTAATGAAAGGGAAAAAGTTATAATGGAAGTTTACCGCCTCACTAGAGATGTTGATCAATGGTGGTCATTGATTCAAAACACGAGGGAAGATGATGAAGTATCAAATATGGAATGGAGGGAGTTCAAAGATCTGTTTTTAGAAAAATACTTTCCTCGTGACCATCAAGCAGATATGGAAAGGCAATTTCTGAGTCTGAGACAGAAGTAGGATGAGAATGTCGCAAAGTATGAGGCTAACTTTACAAGGTTAGAAAGGTATGCTGGAGATTATATATGTAACCCAAGAAGTAATATTGATCGTTTCTTTGATGGGTTAAAACCATTTCTCCGTCGAGCATTGGTCTCACAATCCTTCTCATCGTACGAAGACATTGTCTCATGTGCTATCAAGACTGAAAAGGAATTCTCTAAGTCTTATGACTTTAAATAAAATCAAGAGAATAAGAGATATTCTGATCAATCTGGGAATGTAAATAAGGGGAAGAAGGGAAAGGTTGAATATCCATCCTGTGGTAAATGTGGGAAGAAACACCCCGGTACTTGCTTGAAGGGAATGGGAGTCTGTTACAAGTGTGGTGAAAAAGGCCACCAAGATCGTGATTGCAAGGGGAAGAAGGAAGCTACCAATGTTCAGTGCTACAATTGTAGGGAGATGGGACATTATGAAAATGAATGCCCTAAGTGTCAGGAGAACTTACCTCGGAAAACGCCAAGGGATCAAGGTCAAGCTTATGCTATCACTACTGCTGAGGTAGAAGCTTTGAAAGACGTGGTTGCAGGTAATTTAATGGTTTCCTCAAGTTTAGAAAATGCATTATTTGATTCTGGATCATCGCATTGTTTCATATCTTCCCATTTTTCTAGGAAAATTAGATATTTCCAATTTGATTTAACAAGGGAGTTGTCAGTTAAAACTCCTAAGGGAATTATCATTGCAACAAAGTTTTGTGAATCAGTCCCCATTAGAGCACATAAATGTTCTTTATCTACTGATCTCATCGTTATACCTATGATTGAGTTTGATATAATCCTCGGTATGGATTGGCTTTCAGACTATGATGCGAAGATTTATTGTAAGAAGAAGGAGGTTACTATTATTGATGATGATGATAAGGAACACCTTATCTTTAGAGAAGAATCATCACCACCTAATTCTTATCTAGATCCACCCCCAGTAGCTCAACTAAATTCAATTATTGGGGAGGAAGAGAATGAAATGACTATGGGTGAGGAAAGGAATGTTCAAATAGAGGATGTACCTGTTGTGAAATAATATGTAGATATATTTCCAGAAGATTTACCTGGACATCCACCAGAACGAGAAGTTGAGTTTTCCATTGATTTAATTCTTGGATCAAGGCCTATATCGAAGACCCCTTATAGAATGGCCACTGTAGAATTAGTCGAACTAAAGAAACAACTAGAAGAATTGAGTAATAAAGGATATATTCACCCTAGTGTTTCTCCATGGGGAGCCCCTGTTCTTTTTGTTAAAAAGAAAGATAGATCTATGAGGTTATGTATTGACTATAGGGAGATCAATGCTATAATGATAAAGAACAAGTATCCCCTACCTCGCATTGATGATTTATTTGACCAACTGCATGGAGCTCAATAATTTTCAAAGATTGACCTTCGATATGGATACCATCAGTTGTGTGTGAAGAAGGAAGACATTCCGAAGACAGCATTTCGAACCAGGTACGGGCATTATGAGTTTACAGTAATGCATTTTGGATTGACTAATGCACCCTCTGTATTCATGGATCTGATGAATAGAGTTTTCAAGGAATATCTCGATGAATTTTTGGTGGTATTTGTTGATGATATCTTGTTATACTCAAAAATATATGAAGATCATGAAAATCACTTGCGCATTATCTTGAAGACTCTAAGAAGACTTGAATTATATGGGAAGTTTAGAAAGTGTGAATTCTGGCTTCAGGAGATTTCTTTTCTTGGCCATATTGTCTCTAAAGATGGAATCTATGTTGATCCTTCTAAGACCAAGGCAATCCAAGAATGGCCAGCACTGACGAGTATAACTGAGGTACGTAGTTTTATTGGTTTAGCAGGTTATTATCGACGTTTCGTCCAGAATTTTTCCCGATAGGCTAACCCATTAACGAAGCTCACGCGTAAAGGGGTTAAATTTGTTTGGACAAAAGAGTGTGAAGAATGTTTAGAAGAACTGAAGAGAATATTAGTCAATGCTTTTATATTGACTCTACCATCGGGGAATTATGGGTTCGTTATTTATAGTGATGCATCGAAGAAAGGACTTGGTTGTATCCTTATGCAGAATCATAGGGTTATTGCCTATGCATCACGACAGTTGAAAATTCATGAACAAAACTATCCTACTCATGATCTCAAGTTAGCAGCTGTGATCTTTGCTTTGAAGATATAGAGGCACTACCTCTATGGTGTGAAATGTGAGATTTATACTAATCACAAGAGTTTGAAGTGTATTTTCTCACAAAAAGAACTCTACATGAGGCAAAAGAGATGGCTTGAATTACTCAATGATTATGATTGCACGATACACTACCACCTAGGGAAGGCAAAAAGGTGGAAGATGCTTTGAGCAGAAAAGATCATGGAGTTTTGAATAATATGAGAATTGAAAGGGATCCAATTTTCATGGATCTAGTGAAGATGGACATGGGAATAACCAGGGAAGGAGAAACATCAATGCTTTTTCAAATGGTTGCCAAACCATCTTTACTAGAAAGGATTAAGAGTTCTCAGACTAATGATGAAGAATTTCAAAATAAGATTAAAGCTGTGAATGATGGGAGATTGAGAGATTTTGTGTATGAAAATGGAATTTTGAAATTCGGGAAGAGGCTTTGTGTTCCCGATATACCTGATATAAAAAGGGAATTGTTGGATGATGCTCATAGTTCCAATTTCTCTATACACCCTGGGAGCACCAAAATGTATAGATATTTGAGGGAACATTTTTTGTGGGACAATATGAAGAGGGAGATTCTTGATTTTGTGTCAAGATGTATGGTTTGTCAACAAGTGAAAGCTGGAAGGCAACACCCTGGAGGAGTCATGCAACCTCTTCCCATACCAGAGTGGAAATGGGACAATATTACAATGGACTTTGTCATGGGGCTACCAAAGACTCCTAGAAGGAACGATGCAATATGGGTTATTGTGGATCGTCTTACCATGTCAGCACATTTTCTTTCTATAAGAGAAGATCTACCACTGGAACGTCTAGCAAGACTATATATTAATGAAGTTGTGACACTTCATGGAGTACCCCTATCGATTGTTTCTGATCGTGATCCCCATTTTACTTCAAGATTCTGGAAGAGTCTTCAGAAATCCCTGGATACTGAACTTCATTTGAGCATTGCCTACCACCCTCAGACAGACGGACAATCAGAACGGACTATTCAAACTTTAGAAGATATGTTGAGATCCTACTCACTTGAATTTCAGGGTATGTGGGATCAGTATTTACCTCTGGTAGAATTTTCCTATAACAATAGCTTCCATTCGAGTATTCAGATGGCACCATATGCAGCGTTATATGGAAAGAGATGTCGCACACCAACCTGTTGGGATGACGTTGGTGAAAGAAAACATGTAGGTCTAGAACTGGTGGAGGAAACGATAGAACAGGTGAAGGTAATCCAAAATCACATCAAAGTAGCTCAAAGTAGGCAGAAGAGCTATGTTGGTAATCGAAGGAAGGATTTGGAATTTCAAGTCGGTGATCATGTTTTCCTAAAGGTATCTCCATGGAAGGGAGTCATACGTTTTGGTAAGAAAGGTAAATTGAGTCTCAGGTACATCGGACATTTCGAAATTCTAGAACGAATTGGGGATGTAGCTTACCGATTGGCAATGTCGCGAAGTCTCTCCAAAGTTCACGATGTGTTCCACGTATCTCTGTTGAGGAAATACATGCCTAACCCAACGCATGTACTCACCTATGAGGTGTTAGAACTGGAACCCGATATGTCTTATTGTGAAGAGCCCGTCAGGATTCTTGATACGAGAGAACAAGTACTGAGAAACTGGATGGCGCGTCTGGTAAAAGTTTTGTGGAGAAACCATAAGATGGAAGAGGCAACGTGGGAACCCAAGGAACTTATGATGAAGAACCACCCGAGTCTTTTCATGCGATAATATTCTAGAAATTTTGAGGATGAAATTATTTGAAGGATGGAAGAATGTAACACCCCAAGCTTCCACGGTACGCTTCTCTTTGAATAATGTGATAGTGTGTGTTGTACGCAACACCGAGTTCTAACACACCATAACCAATCAAACTAGCCGTTATGAATAGTAATACCTACTTTTTGAAATTATATATATTTTATTTTTTAAAATAGACTTCATTTTTGGATTCGTAATATTGAATTTAGCCTAAGGTGAAATTTTGGTACTTTTCGGATAACTTTAATATTTTGATGAATAGTGAAAATTACTAAATTTTAATTAAAAACAACTTTTTTAATCAAAATAATTAATAGTGATAAATTATGAATTTGAGTGGTTTTAAAGTATATTTAGAATATATTTTTACCATTTAATATAATTTTGGTCATTGGATATAATTTTACTATTAAACCGGACATAAACAAGTGTCAATCTTTTGATAGTTATTATCTCTTAAAAACACGCTTTTTGTTTTAACAACGGGAATTAATTTTAAATTAATTTCTGCCACTTATGTGTTTTGAATTTGGAAAAATGGATTCCATATTTGGAATCAGGATTTTCAAATTTTGTAAATAGGTAACTTTTATTTTTAGACATTTTGAATAATTACTTCGGTAAATATTTTATTTACCATGGTTAAGGGTAAATCCAGGAAATAAGGGTTAAACAATAATATTATAATAATACTAAATTACCCTAAAATGTGTCCTAGCCATATTTGTTGATACATGTTCGACCATAGGCATCTTTGGGTCGATTTTGGGACCCCATTGAGCCACTTGTAGGTGATAGGGACACTTTATTTTAATTAAGTTAAAATGAATACAAAAATAACACAAGCATATATCTTTTAGAAAAAAAAATTTTACATAGGGTTATATATGTTGGATGTTCGACGATAAATATTCATTAGAAAGATAAAACAATTTCCTACATATTTATATTTTATTCATAATTTTGAAAGATTACATAATTTAATTTAGTTATGACACAATGATGATGCAATAATTAACATAATAGTGAAAATTTAAAATAATCGATATTATAAATACCCAAATAAATATAATTTGAGACTTTTAATGAACTAAAATAATTTTCTAGGATAATATGACATAATAGGATTTATTTTATTAACTTTTTTTGAATTAATAATTCTGTTATGAGTTTCACAAAAATCAACTATTGAATAGTGTCAAAATTGACATAAAAGAGTTTTTAAAACAAATATTATATTATTAATTGATATTAAATTCATAAATATCTAAGGTTAGTCCAAGAGACTTATATCATGATATTTTTATCATTAATGGACCACTTGGTGGTCTCTTGGATGTATATAGTAAGTTTATTAACTATATAATATAAAAAATACAAAGTGACATGGTAAATGTCAAACTAATTAACTAAGAGTTAGTACTTAAAGATAAAGTTAATATAGTAACCTAAACCTATCTAAATTCTATTGGTTGAATGGTTTTCGACCTATCCCCACCTTAACATTTAAATAATAAACTTTTGAGCCATTAGAAACCGAATAAGAATTTATTATAAATTAATATTTCTAGCTTTTCCAAAGGTGCCCCTCACCCCTCTTATAAAAGGGCACTCCTCCTTCTCATTTATTCACACATTCAAAGCCTTTTGGTTCGGCCAAACTCTACCCAAATACTCTCCCAACTTCCCTAAATACAACCTAGAGGACTTAGTTTGATCATAAAGCCAACCTAATGATCCCTTTTGATCAAATCAAAAGGAAGAACCCGAAGAAGAGGTAATGATTTCACCACCCTTTTCCAAGTTCCTTTCTTCTTCCACTTCTTCTTCCTTTGTTATTACCATTATCAAATAATAACTACAGTATCATATATATACTGTGATGTTATTATAAATATGTTATAACCATATTCATTATTCTATCCACCCTTTGAATAACATGTCACCATACGTGCGTACGTACCGCTTACCGTCTCCACATCGTGGTGTAATTGTTATTCAATATATTATTATTTGTATGGGTATAATAATGATGTGTAACTCATGTAAATAATAAATATAACATGTTAATGATTCTGTATATATGATATTCCATCCATTTATATATTATTTTAATATCAAAATAATGATATTGTCGCTCGTGCGTACGTACGGACTACCATCTCCACGAACGCGATGAGATTCATTCTCCATCGTATCCATTCAAGTATAATTATCATTTGATGATTTAAAAATAATGTTTAAGGACTTGATATCATTATGTATATGAATAATATACAACATATACATGACAAACATGGCTTATGTAACAAAACATATAAAATAAAACGAGTAAGTTAACACCTAAAACGACGATAATACTAAGATATTATTAACAAAGCAGTGTTAAAAGATCATATATGATATCATATGAATGTATATGATTCTTTTATAATTTAATAACAATTATTTCAATATTATACAGGAGGTTAACCTACCCCAACCAAGGAAAAGTACAAGGTAAGGGTTATTTTACAATCTCTTCATTATCCAAGGTTGTTTATACGTAATAATCTACTGGGATCTTCTTTATCATCCACATCCATGTTTCTTAAAAATGTATTTCAAAACATTTTTACTATTTAAAATAATATGGGTTAAAGTCATTTATACCCTTGTTTGACTTTTTATAAGAGTTTTAAAAAGGAATATTTTCGTCATTTTCCAAACAAGGTGCTTTTTATCCTTTTCGACAGAATTAAGGTAAGAACGTTTTTTTTAACTTATACGGCCGGTGCAGTTATTTTCCACCATTATAAAATCATTGAAGCTTAACTTACAAGATTATAAGAATATTTTCAAAGAAAATGTTCTATTTTATAAATATATGACTCTTAAATGATTTCAAAATAGAAAGAGATATTTCTCTAAAAAGAGTTTTTATTTCATCTATGTCAACATCCTTTGATGGATTTTACACTTATTTGAAGTTGATTTATTATGATACAAAACTTCTATATTTTATTGAAGGTTTTGTGATATGTTTGACTGTGGATGTGCTATTTTTATACCATTCATAGTTTATGGTGAAAGTATTGACATTTCTTATGCTAGTTTGAATACGAATGTTTATGTTATGTTTAAACATTTTCATATAGGAATGCATTGGACTTAATATGTGACGGGTGGAGCCCTCTATAGCTCCTCGATGCATCAGTAGGTCTCATGAGACAAACTAGTGTCTTGGCACAAGGCCTTGGAAAAATCTTATTGTTAGTCTTGGTACGAGGCCTTGGATATGTGGTTAGGATAGTCTGGCATTATGCATTCCATCATTATGAAAGTGGTTATTGATATTGCAAGTGATTATTCGATTAGTAGAATATCCATGTGAATAAGTAAATGGAATTATTTCATTTTACTTTTTCCATAATATGTTGAAGTTCAAGTTTAAAAGGCTTTTGTTTTAGTTATAAATTTCCTTAAATGTTTATTCTTATTTATGACAGTTTCCGCTATATTGTTATCCTTACTGGGAATTTGAGCTCACCCCTTTTCTATGTTTTATTTTTTCCCAGGAAGTGAAGAAGTAAATTATGAATGACCTACGGGGATATTATGTGGGGATATGAGTGTGGAATATGGAGACAATATGTTGTAGTAGTAGTTTTTCACTTTATGATGTAATGTAAGACTTATGAATATATCTAGTGTTTCAAAGGCTACTAAACCAATCGGTCTTTCGAGATTTGATCTTTCTTGTGATCATTCCAATGTTATGTAATAATGCACCGACTCTAGGAAACTGGGGTCGGGGCATTACAACAAAAGATTTGGAAAATCTGACTATGAAAATTTTCATTAAGAAATATTTAGTAAATATTACTACGAAAATTTCAATTATGAGAGATTTGGAAAATATGACTACGAAAATTTTCATTATGAAATATTTTGATCTAACTAACAAGAAAATGTACTCCCCCTATGAAAAAGAGTTTATTAATGTAAGGATATTGGTTTAAAAAGAAAGTTAACATGGAATATTACCTTCTGGTTATCATTCCTAAATTATGTTTAATGTATTCTAATCTATTGGATGGTAAAGATTTTATGAAAATTTCAGCAAGTTGGTCTTATGTTCCGATAAATTGAAGAATGATATCCACTTTTTGTGTGTGATCCCTAAGAAAGTGATGCCTAATATCTATGTGCTTTGTACGAGAGTGATGTGCAGGGTTTTTACATAAGGAAATGGTACTAGTATTATCACACAAAGTTTGTGTTTTGGTAAAACTCATATCATAGTCTGTGATTGTGTGTTGCATCCACAACATTTGATCACAACAACTTCCAGCTGCTACATATTCAGCTTCAGCAGTGGAAAGTGCTATTGAGTGTTGCTTTTTTCATGACCAAGGAACTAATGAATCTCCTAAGAAATGAAAATTTCTAGATGTACTCTTTCTATCCATTCTACATCCACCAAATTCATCATCTGAAAAAATCTTTAAAATAAAATCATTTCCAGAAGTATAAAAGAGTCGTAGATCCATGGTTTCCTTTAAGTAGAGAAAAATTATTTTCACTGACTTTAAATGAGATTCCTTAGGATTTGATTGATATCTTTCACATAAGCATACTGAAAACATTAAATCTGGATGACTAGCTGTCAAGTAAACTAGACTTCCTATCATACCTCTAAAAGATGTTTGATTTAATGGTTTCCCAGCTTCATCTAGATCAAGTTAATTTGAGGTACCAATAGGAGTACATATACTCTTAGTGTTTTAATATCCATACTTTTTAATAAGATCTTTAATATACTTGTATTGGGATATATATATTCCTTTTGAATTTTGAGAAATTTGAAAACCAAGGAAAATGTTAACTCACCCATCATACTCATTTCAAACTCAGATTTCATTAGATCTGCAAAGGAATCAGTTAAAGATTGTTGTGTTGAACCAAATATAATTTCATCAACATACATTTGAACAATCAAAATATTTTTCTTATCTTTCTTTATAAAAAGGGTTGGATCAGCATTTCCCTTAACATAGTTATTTTGAAGCAAAAATCATGTAAGTCTATCATACCAAGCTCAAGGGGCTTTCTTAAGTCTATACAAAGCTTTGGTAAGTTTAAAAATATGTTCAGGATGCTTTGAATCTTCAAAACTAGGAATTTGTTCAACAAAAACTTCCTCTTGAACATAACCATTAAGGAAAGCACATTTAACAGCTATTTGAAAAAGTTTGAAATTGAAGAATACTGCAAAGTCAAGTAGAATATGAATAGATTCAAGTATGGCTACTGGAGCATAGGTTTCTTCATAGATTATTTCTTCTTGTTGATTATAGTCTTTAGCAACAAATCTAGCTTTATTTATAACAATGATTTCATTTTCATCACATTTATTTCTGAAGACCCATTTTACTCCAATAACATAAGTTTTCTTAGATATTTCAACAAAGGTCCAGACTTTATTCCTTTCGAATTCATTTAGTTTATCTTGCATAGATTTTATCCAATCATCATCATATAAAGCTTCATAAGTGCTTTTTGGTTCTAATTGGGAAAGTAATGCTAGATGTTCTATTTCATTCCATAAGGAAATTCTAGTCCTTACTGGTTGATTCACATCACCAATGATACTATCACTGAGATGATTATTTAGAAAAAACTGATTTGGGTTTTGTAAAACTTGTTCATCAACATAGGGTAGAAATTATTCTGGGGTAAATGATTTAGAAACTGATTCTTAAACATTTTCCTTATCAGAAGGATCTTCTATCAAAGGTTGATAATCAGTTTCTGAAAACACATACAAAGATGTAGGTTGAGGTTGTTTAAAAACAAAACAATCAGTTTCATCAAATTTGACATGTACTGTCTCTTCAACAGTACAAGTATTTTTATTGAAAACTCTATAATACATAGAAGTTGTGGAGTAGCCTAAGAAAATTCCATCATCAGATTTTTCTGAGAATTTGTGTAGATTATCGTTAGTATTCAGAATGAATACCTTGCAACCAAAATCCTTGAAGTAGGAAAGTCTAGGTTTTCTACCATTCCATAACTCATAAGGAGTTTTATTATGAAAAGTTCTAATCAAAACTCGATTTATAGTATAACAAGTAGTACTTACAGATTCAGACCAAAAATGTTGGGCTATAGAATACTCACTCAACATGGTTCTTGTTATCTCTTAAATAATTCTATTTCTTTTTTCAGCAACACCATTTTTTTGAGGTGTTCTAGGTGCTGAGAAGTTATGAGTAATGCCTTTTCTACTACAACAAGTTTCAAAATCATAATTTTTAAATTCTCTTCTATGATCACAATGAATATCTATCAAAGGAAGGTTTTTATAATTTTTAAATTGGGATCTAAAACTTTTGAAATAATAAAAATCTTCATATTTATTTGCTAGAAAATAGACCCACATAAATCTAGTGTAATCATCAACTAAGACAAATACATAATGTTTTCCTCCAATGCTTCCAGTTTGTGTTGGACCAAAAAGATCCATATTCCCTAACTATAATGCATCAGTGGTTGAGACTTCACCAACTGATTTAAAACATTATTTATGTTTCTTTCCATATTGACAAGGATCACAAAATTTTGAAGAATCAAATCTAAGCTCTGGTAGATCCCTAACTAGTCTTTTCTAAGAGAGTTCGTATAAGTTCCTAAGATAAAAGTGTCCTAACCTTATATTCCACAACCAAGAATGATCCTCCATTGAACTAATCCAAGGTAGATCTTGGCTACTAAGGTCTTCTAAGTTTAGTTTGTAAACATTCTCTTGTCTATGGGTAGAAAGAATAAAATCTTCCTTTGAATTGTGTACTAAGCAATTTTCATTCCTAAAATTCACAAGGTAACCTTCATCACATAATTGACTTATGCTAATGAGGTTGTTCTTAAGACCCTTAACAAATAAAACATTTGAAATCGATGTTTTTCCAAGAAGAAGGATGTTACCTATAAAAATAATTTCTCCCTTGGCATTATCTCTGAAAGTTACTTTTCCTCCTTTAGTATTGATAATATTTTCAAAGAATTTTTTGTTACCAGTCATATGTGGAGAACATCTACTATCCATGTACCATGTATTGTTGTTGGTACTTAATTTATTTTCCTGAAAATAAGAATATTAGACTTTTGGAACCCAAAATTTCTTGGATCTGGAAATTTCAGAAAGAAAAATCTTAGATATACACATTTTCTTTGAAAAATTGGATTTATGAAAACCTAAAGACTATGTTTTTTTAAGGAACAATTTTTTCCCAATGCCCACCATAGTGAAACTTAGTGCAGAAATGATCACTTTTAGGAACAAAATAATTATTACTAAAAATCAGTTTAGAACTAGTTTAACCAAATCCAGATTTATTCCTTAGAGGTCGAATTTGGGAATACATTTTATCAAAATTTTCCTCACCTAAGGTAAAGTTTAACAAACACTTCCTTAAGTAAAATATTTCGGACTTCAGTCTAATAACTAAGTTCTTATCTTCCAAAAAATTAGCTTTATAACTAGAGATAGGCAAGAAAAAATTTTTCTTAGAAATTACTTTTTCTAGATCCTTAGAAATTTTATTCTTCTCAAAATTTAATTCCTAGTGAATTTTTGAAATACTTTCAAAATCAATGGTTTTATTATCAAGATCTTTATAAAGATATGAAATTTCTTTAGTAAGTATAGAAATCCTAGAATTTTCCTTATCAATATTTTTGTTGACTTTATAATTTTTTATCTCAAGAAGCTTAGAAAACCTAGAAACTTTTTCATAGGTTGGTAAAGTATTATCCTAATCAGATGAAGATTCCTCATATGAAGATTCATAATATTTATTATCACTATAATTAGCATTTAGGGATACATTGGTCATAGATTTATTATTGTGTACCTTAGCCATTAAGTAATGATTTTAAATAGGTAGTCTAGCTATTAAACCAAGATTCTTCTGTCTAGAAGAATCATAATCTGATGATTCATCTGAAGAGTCTCCACCACTGGCACTCCAGGTGTCATTATCTTTCAAAACATTCTTATCTTTAGATTTGTAGTACTTCTTTATATTTCTCTTAGAATGATTCCCTATTCTTTATTTTCACTTAAGTATAGGACAATCAGGCCTTATATTTCCAACTCTTTTTCATTTATTACATGTGACTTATGAATCTTTCTAACCTTTCCTTTCTTTCCCCTTGTATCTAGATTGAAAGTTATTCTGTTCGATTGTATTTTTCATCCTTCGAGTAAGATTGGCTAATTCATTTTCTGAAGATTCACTTCCACTAGATTTGGATTGTATAACAACCTTCTTAGATTTAGATATTGTAACTCTCTCAGGAGTCTTGGCTTTCATATTATTTGAAGTAGTTGTAAAAACAACACTTCCATTACCATCTGTCTTCCTAACATTATCAGCATATCTCTTCATTCTAGTCTCATGTTGAAGAATATTTCCAAATAGTTCGTCAAGATAAATCTGAGTAACCTTTCTATTCTCATATATAGTTGTTCTCTTGGATTCCCACTCATTAGGAATGATTTCTATGATCTTATCCAAAAGAGTTTCCTCATATAATCATTTCTCACACATAGATTGTAAACTATTAACAATAGTCATGAACCTTTGTTTCACCTTACATATGGGTACTCTGTAAGGAATGACAAAAATCATGATATTCAACTCTGAGCATGGCTATTCTAGTTTCAATAACTTTGGAAGTTCCAAAATGAGTAACTGCAAGCTTCTTTCATATAAAATTTGTTGCTTCCCAAGATAAAATTTGGCTATATATATTTCTAGTCATGGAACAAATCAATGTATTGCATACCTTATAATTCAGTTATATTCATGATTTTCTTGGTTGGTGAAGGTACTAACTTCCTTTTCTGGGATTTTATATCCTCTAGTAAGCATAACAAAATTATCTACTCCAGTATTGATAATGAATGTCTTCATGCGATCTCTCCAATATCTGTAATCATTCCCATCAAAAATAGGTGGTCTAGTTGGATTTCATTTGTCAATGGAACCAAAATTGATTCCTTCCATCTTAGAGAAAGTCTTTCCACACAAACTTGTTAGTAATATGGTTTGTAAACAAGGATAAGAATATCCTACGCAAGAAAAATATAGAATAATGAAAAACATGAGCAAGAAACACTTATATGTGAATATAAGTATTTCATAGACCTGTTCTGATACCAATTGTTAGATTGGTTCAGAGTACAAGGTCACCACCTCTAATACTAATTGTTAGATTGGTTCAGAGTATGAGGTCACCACCTCTGATACCAATTGTTAGATTGGTTCAGAGTACGAGGTCACCACCTCTGATACAAATTGTTAGGTTGGTATGGAGTATGATATTCTCTAATGATACCAACTGTAGGATCAAAATGATAATATAGATTCTCAATATACAAGAGGGGGTGAATTTTATACTTTAATAATTCTTTTGTAACTTTTAAAGTTGGTTATAAACCTTTCTATTGTTTAACAAGGTTAAACAAGGTATATTCACAAAACCTCTAGTTCTACACACTTTTCTGATTCTAGAAATATTATTCCGAGAATGCAATTCTGGAAATGTGGCTCTGGAAATGAAACTTAACAAAAGTTTACAAAGATAAATATTCTACCTTAAAGTGTATATAATATTACTAAATCAGAGTGTACAAGTATAAGGAAGTATAAGATAGTTATACTTTCATCAACAATCAAAATGCAGTAAAAAATGTGAAACAAACAAGTAACAAGTAGTAAATCTTGTAACCCAAAGAGAAGGGTATCCAACAACCTTGGATAAAGGTCCCTTGATTTATACTTTAAAGAAATCCTATCTTACCCACACTAGGGTAAGCCCTCGATATGAAGATCAGAGTCTGTCTTGCTATCCCTGAAAGCAGTAAACTTCAAGGTAGTCGACACCTCTATCTTCCTTACTAAGGAAGTCCTCAAACTTTAAGGAATTCAGCACCTCTGTCTTCCTCATCAAGGAAGTCCTCGAACTTTAAGGTAGTTGGAACCTCTATCTTCCTATCCCCGGAAGCCCTGGAATGTACTCAGCAACATTTAGAGTGCACGAATCAATTCTAAACAAGACGTTCTATACACACAAAGCATGAAAATTCTCTCTCTAGAAATCACTTTAGCATCATGTAATTTATAGATTGATCAACTTGTTGTGATATCTTTCAAATGAGCTCCTATTTATAAGCACATTCTCAATGGTCGGCACCCTCCTCCAACGATCATATTTTTCCTAGAATTTTTGAGGGACCTGTACACATGTCACTCAAAAAACGGTTAGTTTGTAACTAAATGCACGACATTGTTTTATAACCAAAACATGAGTAAGAAAAAATAGGGTTACTTAACAAAATTAATTTTTTGGAATGTATGCAAAAATAAAAGTTCAGAGTCTACCCAAAAACTATTCAAAGTCTATAAAACATGGATATTCAGATTCTGTTCATCAGAAGAATTTAGAGTTGGAATTCTACAAAATTTCAGAGTCTGAATTTCAAACGAAATTTGTAGTTTGAATTCATAATAATTCGGAGTCTGAGTTCATAGAATTTGGAGTCTAAATTAATAAAATTTGGAGTCTGAAATTACAAATTTCAGAGTCTGAATTTAGAGAACTTTGAGTCAGAACTCAAATAGTTCAGAACCTGAATTCAGAGAACTCAGAGTTAGAACTCAGAAAGTTCGGAACCAAAATTCAGATAACTCAGAGTCTGAACATAGAATGTTCGGAGTCTGAATTTAGAGAACTCGAAGTTAGAACTCATAAGAGTTTTGAGTCTGAATTTAGAGAACTTGAAGTCAGAACTCATAAGAGTTCTAAGTTTGAATTCAGAGAACTGGGAACTTGAATTAGGATCCTGAAAACAGAATCATCTATATCTAAGTATTATATGAATCTGAGGTTTTGGATATGAAACCGAATATTATACTTAGTCAAAATGAACAATGAAAAACATGGTAAGGATAAATTTCCTTGGGGAATAAAAAAATTCCTTATGAATGTAAAACAACGGGTAAATGAAATTTGCCTTAAGATAAGGTTTTTGTGATTTTCAACACATGAAGAAATGGTAAATTCATAAAGAAAACCTTATTGAATAAACAATCTCCCCAAACATGAAGGAATGGAAAAGTCATAAGGAAACATTATTGACTCAATACCAACATCTCTTCAAAATAATAATATAAATAAAATCTCTGATAATGATTTACAATGCCCCATCCTAGAATGCATGTCTATGATAGTGTACCACATGGAATCAAGTGTAGTTCCATTTATGCTATAGGCTATAGATTAGCTATGAGGGACTAATCCATATAATGGGGAGAATATTCCCTTAAATCATAGTGAAAATAAAATATAAATCACCAAACATAGACATTATTAGAGTAATCATAACTAAATAAACAAAGTGTTATAACACATGTAATACATCATAAATATCGATGGTAATACAAATATTACATTGATTTTCCACTAGGATTATCCCATATACAGAATAAACAAAAGAAAAAAATATGCACTTTTTCCCAACATTCATCTATAGGCTTCAAAACAACCTAGTATTCAAAATCCATTAAGCTACTCTATCCATATCCATCGCACAACTTGTGCTCAACCTGAATGTATGCGTAAGGTATACATGCGCATTGAGTTTCTCATATAGGGTGTGATAAATACATATCAGTAGGTTCTCACCATGTTCTACTTTTATTTTTTATCTTATGTATATAATAATGAGTAAAATAAACATTTCACACATTTTCATAGAATTCATGTGATAATCAGGCCACCACAACTCCTCGTTCATCGTTTCACCATGAGATAATTACACCACCCCAACAACTAATCGTATCTTCTTTGATGCCATGTTTGAAACTAAACATCATCTCATCGTTAATCCCATACCAGTATCTCAAACCATAACCAAGGACTCAAAGAATGGTGTGATCTAAGTCATTAACAATTACCCAAAGGAATAGGGTGAGGTTCAACCCGAAAATCCAAGCTCAATACCTTATCACTAAAGGTTGGGTTAATCAATATCTTGCATCACAATGCTAAACTAGACCATGTATAACTCATGATAGTCCAATCATCTAATCCCACACCAACAAGTCCATACAAAGGACTCCATCACACTCATGTAAGTCCATCTTCTAATACCATCACATCAAAATACAGGACCCTATCTCACTCATGGTAAGGACCATCCATCCCATCTCACTCATGGAGATACCAATGGTCACAATTTTCACCTTGTCATTCTGGGTTGACCCAGATTTCGTACACAATGGGCACTCCATTTCATTCATGGTAGTCTATTCTTAAATATCTCACTCATAGTAGGACAAGGCCTCAGGATCCATCAAAAATATCAGATTTTGTCACATATCATGAACACAAGAACATTCATGAAACAAAAGGAAACAATAAATAGGGTCCGCATCCCATCCTACAACTCACTATCTCATCATAGAGAACTAGTCATATGTTACCTAGATACTCTTCCCAGTCACATCTCAAGTGACCTATTTAGTATCCACTAGGGTACTTCATACCATTCAAATTCTCTAGTCATTGATACCATCTCAATAATATCACCCCTCAGTAATATCATATCCTAAAGTATCAACCCATCCTCAATCTCATTTGGTGAGGTCCAATTCCCATCCATCACCCCCATGGAATCCCAATGCCAAGTTCCAAACAAATCACATGACCCACACCTAAGTCTCATTTCAAATATCCTAAGGAATATCCCATAAATAATAAATCAGTGGAAAACCTTTACTATTATACCTCATATAATCTTGAAGGACTCATATTTCTCATCACCCTCACCAAACATCTAACCAACCTTAGTAGGATGTCACTCACTAGGCATGAGACACATGGTCATCTCACTCAACCTTACTAAGACAAATCCTCTCTTAAACATAAAAATATACATAGGGAAACCATATTAGGATACCTAAATATTATATCATACTCTAAGACCTATAGAAGGCCACGTGTCTACTTAGTCGACATGCCCACCCTTTGGAAGCATAGTCACTTGGCAATCTTAAAACACTCAAAGTGCTTAAGAGTGCTTGTCTCGAGCATAGAAGTTCAAACATAATTCTATCACCACTTCCAAAGTCCCTCTAGATCCTTGAATGTTATACCTAGTCCCATTCAATGTATATTGGAAAGAAATATCTTGAATAAACAAGAATATGGATTTATATTATTGGGACCACCTACCTTTTTCAAGGATTTACTACCCAAACTGATCTCTACAGCACCTCTTCCATTCCCATCCATGCCTCATCCAATATTATACCATCACTCGATCTCGAGCCTCATGTCATACGTCATAAATAATTAATTATAATAATTTATAATGAATTATTTAATTTAAATAAAAAGGCATAATTAATGGGAAACTCATCAAGAACCGTCATTACACCAAAACCTTGACCACCCATCCACATAAGGTCTACGACACATCCCCAACACCATCCACATAAAAATATATAACCACCATCACCCAAATAACCCATCAATTTAACCTAATTTCATCAAAATACCATTAAAATTGAAATAAATAATTCCACTATTTATAAGGATAATGGTTAAATCTTAATGTTTAATACCTCTAGCATATTTGAAACACAATCTAAATGAAACAATTCATTGTTAATAGATATTGGTTATAAAGGGACATAATTATTTGGTGTTTATTATAAGCATCATTCAGACATAGAAAAAAACATGTAGGTGAAGGGAGGAACCATTAATGAAAATTTAAAGTGCTTAATTGTTGGGTTGAGGTTAAATTGAAGCACCATAAATGGGATTTGAAGATTTTGATATAGAAAAATAGTAAGAACTACGTAGTGGACTAAGTTAAGAAGTTTATGAAATTTTTTCATGGAAGATGTGAAATGGCCTAACATAGTATTATTTTTTCTTATGATCATAATATTCTAGTTGGTTCGATATAAAGTTATCTCTAAGGGTTATGTGATTAACCTCCACAATTCTATCCTATATTTCATCAAGAAACCCCAATCTCTTTTTTATACAGGGTAAAATAATCGATGGAGTATTAAAAACATCAAAAACCCTTGAAATAATAATTTTAGGATCACTTTTGATGAGTACTCAGTGAGGTGTGTGATTTTTAACATAACTAAGTACTCAATAAGGATATAAGTTTTACAAATATATAACTAAAAATTTATATAGGCATAGTGAAAGGTTTAATAAAACAACCCTTCCAATCTATCATAGTAGCATTATAGCAAGATAAAATTAATTTATTCACGTTTTTTTGAATGATACCACAAGGCATGATTCACGAGACTATGAAAATAACATAATATAGAAACCAATAAACTTTTATCATTGAAACTATGAGTAGTTTCTCATCTATAATGGATAAATTGATTTATCTTTTATCACTATTTGGATTATTGAACAACCTTGAAAGATGATCAACAACTATATTATCATGATTTTACCTAATCTCTAAATAAAAATCCTAAAATAATATGATATTCCTAATGATTATAAGTTTAGACTCTTTCTTGTCCACTAGATTCTTTAGGTAAGAATGGTCAGTGAAAATAATAACCTTGGATCCAATAAAATATTTCCCAAAATTCTCAAGAGCACACATATTAGACAATAATTCCTTCTCGGTTATGTTGTAGTTCCTTCACAAATAATATTGTAACCTACAAGAATAATAATTCACATTCGATATATTCTCTATTATATATCCTAAAATATCCCCTAAAACCATGTCACTAACATCACACAAGACCTCATAGGGAAAATTCCAATTAGGGGTATGGATAATGGGAGAAGAGTACAATTTTCCATTATAAAATTAAATGATTCTGTGAACTTCTCATCAATGTAAAAGGGTGGATCATTAATAATAATAGAACCAAATGTATTTATGAAATTTTAATGGTATTGAATGAATATACTATAAAAATAAGCATTCCCTAGGAATCTCTTAACACCCTTAACATTTTAAAGGGATGAAATATTTTGAATAGCCTCAATTTTGGTAGTTTCAGCCTCTATTACCCTCATAGAAGACTTGTGACCAAGCACGATTCGCTCTGTGACCGTAAACTTAAATTTCTCCCAATTTAAGATAAGATTTTTATTTTTCTACCTATTTAAGATCAATCATAAATTCTTTAAGAAACTCTCGAAAGTGATCCCAATAACGGAAAATCATTTGTGAACACCTCTATTATCCTGTCAATCATGTTATAAAAAATATCCATCATACATATTTAAAAAATGGTCTGACCACCACATAAACCAAAGGGTATTTGATGGAAGGTAAATATTCTAAAGGGATGTATGAATTTGGTTTTTCCTTTACCTTTATGGGCTATATTAATTTGTTTATAACTATAAAATATTTTAATAAAATATTTTAATTAATTACTTTCCAACCAATCAATATTTTTTTCTTGAAGAGGCATGGGAAAATGATTATTATTTGTGGATAAATTTATTTATATATAATCTATACAGACTCACCACATGGTAAATTTCTTCGTCTATATTTTTTCATTTTCTCATTAGTGACAATAATATCACCACCTTTGGAAAAACTTGTATTAGATTAATCTAAGGACTTTATGAGACGATATTGATGATTCCTATGTCTATAAACATGACCAATTCTTCCATGACAACCTCTTTCTTGAAATGAATAAGTCCCATTTTCCCATAAACTATAGGTTTTTTCTTAACCCTAATAGGGATATTGTTAATGAAAAATTATAGACTAATCCATTTAATATCAACAGTGTTCTAACCTATATGTAATGTCCCAACCCGGAATCCACTAAAATAGTGCTCTGAGCTAGTTCTCCACAAGACCTCAAGAGTGCCTCCTCATATTCCAGAGGCTACAGACTGGATTCGAGGGCTTAATGTGTGATAATGGGGAGACTATTCCCTCATACTATAGTAAGAAAACATCATAAATTACTATGTATCATACACAACGTAAAGTAAACAGAGTGAGAAATAAATAAATACATAAATTGAACAAGTTGTATTAGTAAAATGTTGTAAAAGCCTGAAAATCTATTCAATACAAAACAACACTGGTCACCCACTAGGACAACCATACATATACAAGTACAAAAGAAACTAAAAGTAAAATTATTGGGATCTACTACTAACTCTGATCTAAACCACATACAAAATCTCCAGACACTGTCGAACTGCACTAGCCCGATCAGTAGAACCACTTGAGAATCCTTGTTCGATCATGCAACATTGGGATTGAGTCTGATCCACCTTAAAAATCATTCTAAACCTAAAAAGAAGACATAATTTTTACACATACACTGAGGTGAATGTGTATGGGTGAGAAAAAATCTTAGTAGGCCACTCGAAAATAAACCTATAATTGTTCTGATAAAAGTGTATGCAATCACAACATGCTTAGCCTAGTGGGAACATAATAAAAGGAATTAAACTAATCATGCAATCACTGTCGAACCCAGGGTCTTTAATCCCTATCAACTGGGAAAGTTCCACCATCTATGTCCATATCTATATGCATATACATGTATAGTCCCATACCTATACATATATGCATAAATATGAATATTCATGAGTATGTAAATTAAACAACAAGAAACAAAATTAGTAGTTGATCCTAGGGTCATTAATCCCAATCTTTTAAACATCCTATGCAAGGCAATGATCTTGATGTCATGCCACTCAAGTTTTGTATCATTAAGTTGGTCTTTGGCTCTATAATCCCATCAATATATACCCGATTTGGCTAATGTTGGAATTATATCTCTGAGAAAGCTACGTCACCATAGTTGGATGATCATCATACACCAAGGTTCACTCGTACTTACCTCTGATCACTGATTAAGGATACCATATATTGATAGTCAGTCCTATAAATAAGGATACCATATATCGATGGCCAAACCTATAAAAGTTCACTAGTCGGAAAACACAAAGCATAAGTCCATAAATCCATTTGAGGCATAGAAAACCTTTTACACAGGCATAGCAAAACCATGTCATATAGAATATCAAAACCTTCCTACAATCATATCATAACCCCACCCTCAAGCATATCAAAATATCACCCTTAGGCATATCATACATCCCATGAGTCCTTCCAAGGCACCCCTCAACTGGATCCATGTATCACCTAGGGTACAAACATATCCAACCAATGAGCCCGTTCATGGCATCCCTCAACTGGATCCATGATTCACTCAAGGTTTAATTACATTCAATAGTCCACTGAGCCCATCCAAGGCATTCCTAAAATGGGAATATATGTATCACTCAGGGCATAAAGAAAACATGTAAGGATCAACATCCAGATACCAGGAAGCACCTTTGGATATCCCAACAAAATATATATCAATATATATATATATATATATATATATATTCGATCAACATCTAAGTCCTAGGTAATTTCTATAGGTACCAGTTAAATATCATAAATATCATGGCTCAAAATCCATATCCTAGTAGAGAAAGTCTGGGAATCCCAAAAAGAAAGTAAGACACCTCACGTCAGGCTCAATAGCCACCAACTAGGAAGCACCACCGGTAACCACTACTGCATCAACAAAACCAAGTCAGATATAAACAAATGAGTGAGGGTGGCCTTAATTCCCAACCCAACACTACATCCACAGCCCCATGGGCTTGAAAGTTTGGCACGGGTTCGAAGTGACACCTAAAAACCATCTTTACCCAAACCCGATCTAACAACTTAGTTTTGGTAAAACCAAGGGCACCTATTGGGTCCCACAAGTGAAACACTGAGGAGGCATCCTACTCGGGATCCTCCAGGTAAACAAGATTGAAGTAATCCTAAATGGGATCCTTGGAGAAAAGCATGGGCGGAATCCTATATGGGATCCTTGAACAAAGAAAAATAGAGGCATCCTATAATAGGGATCCTATCAAAGGAAAATGGGACAGAGATCCTAAAAGGGATTACCTAGGTCAATACATAAGAGAAGGCATCCCTCAGAGGATTCTTAGAAGAATTTGGTATCACGGGCTCATAGGTCAGAAGGGAAAATCTCACAGGGTAAATTTTCTCAAAAATCATAGGTTATAGGAGAACACTCATAGCTCATATCAGATAAATGTTCTCAACTAAGTTGTTCTGAACACCCAACCTATCATCCATACCAAGTCTCACTCTCAGGTGACAACTAATCTCGATAACCAGAGGAAGAACCTATCCATTTAGATACAACCCACCACCCCAAAAAAATTCCATTTAGATGGACTATAAATGTAAATATGATTCCACTATTGTGATATATGTGAAAAAATGCTCATAATGGACTACTCACACACCAAATTTTGACTTATAGGGAAGAAGATACCCCAAATTACTAAGCTGGAAAATGTACCTGGCATGTGCTTCAGAGTACACAAAGTGTACTCTTATTCATCCCCCTGGTTGTGTATATATACATGGCTAGAACACATGAGTTCTTCCTATGTAAAAGTATACAGCCTGTACTTAAATGTATACAACATGTACTGTTTAAAAACCAAAAATATGTGTTCTTTCTCACACATTTGGACATACAACCATGCCACCACACGATGTTTACTCAGATTACATGGATTGTACTTAGGAAAACATACTCTTCCCTAAATGGGAATAACACATAGTGTGTTCCCCTAGAACACACACCGTGTGACCTGGTTTCCTGACAGGAAAACCCTCAAAATGCTCGAAACACCTATTTCACCCCGGAAACAACTGATTAGAACTCAAGAGGCCACAAGAAATATATATATTGCTCTAAAAACTTAAAACAACCATTCTAAAGGGAATATAAAGAAAAAATGTAAACATCCCTACCTTAAAGTGGAAACCACTGAAGCTTTGGTTTATTTCATAGTCCATAGTTGTTCTATGCCGACCCAGCGCATCGAGGGCTCCACAATGGTACTTCTCATGCCTTCCAACACCATATGAATCTCCCTCTCCCATTTCTCCATAGTTTATAGTGTAGGAGGAGGAATAGGATAGGTGTTCAAGGATGAGGAAAGAATATAAGGAAAAAAAGAAAAGGAGAAAATAAAAGAAAGAAAAAGAAAAAGGGGCAAGGGATAGCCCTAATGCCCGACACGAGTTTATGCCTTGGCTAGGCTAAACTCCATATTCTAGACTCAATTAAAAAGACTGAATCTCATTATGACATTAATTTTAAAAGTTAATTTAAAATGAGCTGACACGATTAATTTAATATTTAATTTATAGTATTAAATATTAAATATTCCACTAAAATTTGAACATCTCATATTTCCACCAAACTCCTATCCTAGGGTAGAAACCCAATTCCAAGACTAATCGAGTGGTCAAAAAAATTATCTGAGGTAAAATGGTAGGGTAAAAAAGACCATTTTACCACTCATGATAATCCAATAGAAAAAATTCAAATTTTTGCTCAAAACATAAGTCTAGAAAAACATAGTTCCTTACAAACTCCCCCCCCCATAAACCTTCTCGTCCTCAAGAAGACTGGTGAAAGGACCAGCAGCCATGCTCCCAAACAAAGAATCTACACAACCAAGATATTTGGACTGTACAAAGACTATCCTTATAGCATTAACTACTAACTTATACAGAGAAGATATTTAACTATGATTGATCTGGTACTCCCCACCATAGGAATAACCCTATCTTCATCTTAAAAGAAAACTCTGAGCTCAAAATCTTACATAAAACATTGAAGTTTAACCTAAATGAGAGAAACCACCCTCAAACGGCCAGTGGTGCCCTCCCCACCATATGGATTACCTTACACCACTCCTAGAGCGCAACAAAAATAGGTTCCCACCTCAACAAGGAAGAACATTAAGAAAGACAAAGGAGATTGGCGTAGGGCTGAAGCTCTCTCAGTATACTCAGGATGAATCAAGATTTCACCAGATGGTCTCTAAATAAGAGTACACTAAGATTTTAAAAAAGGCATTTAAAACTCCCACTAATCCATGCTCACATCCTATCAAAACCTGACAAGGATTTAAGCACGGTTGAATCGTCTCATGGTACCTAATTTATTTCACGATGTCACCTCTTCCACGGTGAGACATTTCATCATGACTTATGGGATCCAAGCCCACAACAAGTCTTGAAACATTGGTCCTTAGCTCGCACCCAGCCACACTGATTTAAATTCAAATGATATCATGCGTATCTAGAATATATCCTAAACACCTGGCCCATACACAAGGTGTTGTTCTAGTAGTGAGCGTCTAACCACACTCTGACTACACTAGAAACTGTAGAAACTTTGTTCAACAATTCTAGGATCCAGAATAGTCATGCCCGTTGAAGACAGTCTCAAAATGCAAGAACCCGAGGTTCCTTGATCAAAAATTAAAGACATCAAAATTATTTTAATGAAAACTTTAGCACCTGCCATTCCTCAATAAAAAAACGAGTGCAAAAGCAAAGAAACCCACCAAAATGAAATTGGGAAATATGGGACAACCTCTCTCACAAAAGTTGCTCTAGAATAGAATAGACATCGACCTACAAGGGTTTGAGTCAAAACCAAGGATCTATAATTCTTCCACATATACCTACAGAAAAAGCCTCATGATTTGGTCACAAGGTCAAACCACCTAGCCCAAAAGATCCAAAACCTTTAAAAATAATTTAAATATCACAAACACCAATGAGGGTCAAATCTGAAAAACACAGCCTACAAGGGCCATGATCCTCTCTGAGCATCCTCAGAAGGAACTACTCCTTGGAGGTCTCAACCAAAGCTGAAGAGAAAAGATGAACTGACACACATCAGGTATCCGTATATGTAAATACCCCAAGGAGGTACAGTTCACAAGAAAATCCTTGGTATCTATCCTTATTGTACTCAGTGATCCGATAAGGTAACCACATACTCGAGAAACAACACCCAACAAGGGGTTAAATAGAAAGGAATCACATGCCATATCGACTTACTAGGTCAATGCCTAGGAGGTGCATGAGGACTGAGTCATCATCCTCACAACAAAAAATGCCCCAATGTAAATCTACTAAACCTACTATCAGAGTAAAATGTATGTGGATGCAGACCCAAAGGTCTCAATTGTTTGTAAAAACACACACTATCTGGCCTATATGCTATGAATCCTACGTGCCTAGTATGATTAATGAGACGCCTCTTGCCTTTGCCATCCAAGAGTCATAAACCATCTATTGCCTCTTACCCATGGTCAACATCTAGTGATCCATAGTAAATAAAAACACTAACACACAGAATATGCATCAATAGAGGAGAAAAACATATTCAACAATAAAATCACAAATCAGAACAACAATCCTAAACCCTTGCAACCATGACTTCTTATCTAAAAAAGTGTTCTCAATCCACCAGTCTGATATCCCTCATAGGTTTTGACAAATTTCTTAATAATCTTGTATAATATATCCCAAATATTAAACACCAGGAAAGTAAGACCCTCTCTAATACCACTTTGTAACATCTCGACCCGGAAGCCACTAAACCGGTGCTTCGAGCCAGTTCTCCACAAGGCCTCAAGCACACCTCATCATATGTCAGAGGCTTCCAAATAGCATCTAGGGACTAGGGTGTGATAGTTGGCTGATAGTTCCCTCATACCAGAGTAAGAAAATAGAAAAAATAACTAAGTATCATACACAGTGGAAAGTAAATAGTGTGTGGAAGCAATAAACAACTGAAATAGAACAAGTTGTTTTGGTAAAATGATGTAAAATCTTGAATAGCTATGCAATACAAAACAACATTGTTCACCCACTAGGCCGACAATACAAATAAAAGGGAAAAAACTAAATTTAAAAGTACAGGGCTCTACTACTCACTATAATCCAACCCATGTACCCGATCTCTAGACATTGCCGAATAGCACCATCCCGATCAGTATAACCACTCAATCATCTCCACACAATCAAGAAACACTAGACTTCAACCCTATCCACCATGAAACTCATGATCAACCAGAAAAGAAGATAAAATTTCTACACATACACCGAGGTGTATGTGTAGGGGTGAGAAATAATCTCAGTAAGCCACCCTAACAAGCAACCTATAATTGTGCTACTAAAAGTGTATGCAATAGCAACGAGATTAGACTAGTTAGAACACAACAAGGTGAAATCAACCAAACTTGAAACCATAGTCGAACCCAAGGTCTATAATCCCTGTCAACTAGGAAAGTTACACCATGGATGTCCATATCTATATGCGTATAAATGTATAGTCCCATACCTATACATATATTCCTAAATATTAAAATTCATGAGTATGTGAATCACGCAACAAGAAACCACATCAGTAGTCAATCCTTGGGTTCCTAATCTTGATTGCATATAAATATTGTGCAAGGAATTGAGTTGGAAGTCATGGAACTCAAGCCATGTATCATTACGTCAATCTCTGGGTCCATAATCCCATAGGCATATACATGATTTGGAAAATTTTGGAATTATATCTCTAAGAAAGATACATCACAACAGGGGGATGCTCATCCTACACTTGGTTTCACTTGTACTCGCCTCCAATCATTGAATTAGGATACCCTATACTGACGGTCAATCCTGTAAAGAAGGATACCATATATTAATGGCCAATCCTATAAAAGGTCACTAGTCAGAAAACATGGAGAATAAGCCCATGAATCCAATAGATACTTAAAAACCCTTTCCCACAAGCATAGCAAAACCACGCCCTTTGGCATATCAGAACCCGCCCACAGGCATATCAGAACCACGCCCTTAGGCATATCAAAACCTCACCCTCATGAAAATAATTCAACCCTTGAGTCCATACAAGGAATCCCTCAATTGGATCCATGTATCACCTAGGGTACAAACATATCCAACCAATGATACCATTCATGGCATCCCTCAATTGGATCCATGATTTACTCAAGGTTTAATTAGATTCAATAGTCCATTGAGATCATATAAGGAATTCCTGCAATGGGAATCCATGTATCACTTAGGGTGTAAAGTAAACATGTAAGGCTCAACATCCGAATACCACGAAGCAACTCTAGATATCCCAAAAAAATATCACAATATGTATATGTGTATATCCAAGATCAATAGCCAAGTCCCAGGTAATTCCTCTAGGTATGAGTAAAATATCAGAAATAACATGGCTCAGAAGCTGGATCCTAGGAGAGCACATCCAAGCATCCCAATAAGAAAGAAAGATGCCTCGAGTCAATCTTAATAGCCACCAACCAGGAAGCACCTCTGGTAACCACTAAAACATTAGAAAAACCAAGTCAGATATAAATAAATGAGTGATGGTATTCCGAATTCCCATCCCAACACTACATCCACAACCCCACAGGCTTTCAAGTTTTTCACACTTTCTAGTTGACAGTTGAACACCATATCTACCCAAACCCGATGTAACAACTTAGGGTTGGTCAAACCATGAGCACCCACTGGGTCCCTCAAGTAAATCACTTAGGATGTAACCTACTCTGGATCCTCCAGGCAAACAAGAGTGAAGTCATCCTACATGGGATCCTTAGAGAAATGAATGGGAGTAATCCTAAATGGGATCCTCGAATGGAGAACAATAGAGTAATTATATAATAGGTACCCTCTCAAAGGAAAACATGAGATAGATCTTACAAGGGACTCCCTAGGTCAACACATAAGAAAAGGAATCCCTAAGCGGATCCTTAGAAGCATCTGATTTCACAGCCTCGTTGGCCTGAAGTGAACATCTCACAAGGGAAACATCCTAAAAATCATATTTTATAGAATATATCTCACAAATTATCTTATATCAAAGGTATCAACTATGTTGGTTCGAACACCTAACCAATCATACATGCCAAGTCTCACTCTCGGGTAACAACTGAACATGATAACAGGAGGAAGAACCTCTTCATTTAGATATAAACCCCCCAAAACACCATTTAGATGACCTATAAATGTCAATAGGATTCCACCATTGTGATATATGTGGAATAATGCTCAGAATGGGCTACTCACACGCCCAATTCTGACTTCCAGGGCACAAAATACCCCAAAATATAATGTTGTAAAATTTACCTGGCATGTACTTCAGAGTACATGATGTGTAATATTATTTGTCCCCCTAGATGTGTACATATACATGGCTAGAACTCATGGGATCTACCTATGAAAAAGTTCATAGTGTTTACTTCAAAGTACACGACATTTACAGTTTAAAAACCAAAAACACGTGTTATTTTTCACACGGTTGGACACACGACCATGCTGCCACACGGCGTGTACTCAGAGTACAAGGAGTGTCCTTAGGAAAATTTCTTCTTCCCCGAATGGGAAGAACACATGGCATATTCCCCTAGAACACACACTATGTAACCGGGGTTCTTGATGGGAAAAACCTCAAAATGCTTGAAACACCTGTTTTTCCCTCCAAACAACAAGTCTAGCCTCAAGAGGCCACAAGAATGCAATACACGGCTATAAAAACTTGAAACAGTCAATTTAAATGGGATATAATTAAAAAAACATAAATGGATATACCTTTGGGTGGAAACCCATGATGTTTCGGTTGATTTCATGGTCCACAGTTGTTGTACATCGACTCAGCGCATCGAGGGATCTACAATGATACCTCTCGTGCCTTCCAACTCCCTCTAAATCTCCCTCTCCCATTTCTCCTTATGTTATGGTGAAGGAGGAGGCATAAGAGATGTGCGCAAGGAGGAGGAAATAAGTTAAGGAACAAATAAAAGGAGAAATGAAAAGAAAGAAAAAAAGAAAAGGGGATATGAGCCGACCCCATTGCCCGACACAGGTTTATGCCTTGCCTAGGCTAAACTCCTCATTCCAGAATCAACGATGAAGATGGAATATAAATATGAAGTTTAGTTTAAAATTTATTTCCAAAATAACATGCATGAATAATTTAATATTTAATTTTATAATATCAAATATTAAATATTCTGCTAAAAATCAAACAGCTCAGATTTCCACGAAACTCATGTCATAGGGTAAACACCGTATTCCAAGACCAACAGAGTTCTCAAAAAAATTATCTGAGGACAACTAGTAGTGGAAAGAAACAATTTTACCCGTCATGGGAATCCTATAGCAAGAATTAAAATTTTTTCTCAAAACTATGGTCCGAAAAAACACAGGTCCTTACATTATGGTAGTTTTGAACTCTCTTAGGACAATTAATTATCTCTCTTCTTGGGTTTTCCTATGTTGGATAAGATAATGACTATTAGTATGGAATTATCACCCAAAAATAAATATTTTATGTGATACAATATTTTTCTTTGATCATATTATGGTTTTTACTATTCTGAGGAAAATATCATGGGGTGAGGTGGTCCAAGGTCCTCAGTTTTTCTCCAAAACAAATAGTGGAAGCAATAAAATAATTCTCCCTCAATGGTGTCTGCAGTGTATAGATCCTAACATAAATATTATAGATCAAATATAGATATATTATTCTAATAAAATTAATCAAGATTCTCCAAAAACTCTCCATCGTAACCAATTACTAGTTCCTCCTCCTTACTCAAACAAACTCTTATGTAGGCTTCTACAAATTTGGGTTCATTATTAGGTGTTTCAAAAAAGTCTTATAGTGTATCAACAAGACCATAAGATCCCAATAGTTCAAATATTGAGTAATTTTTATCATATGTGGTTTCTTTATCATTTTTAAAATATTAAACTCCGCTCTTTACACCCCAAAATTATAAATTAACTTTTTTTGAAACCTCAATAAAAAATTCTCTAATATCTAAGAAAGGCATACCAAGAATGATGTGAACATAATTATTATGTTCTATATCTAGAATAATGAAATTATAAAGAAAAAATAGCTTTCATAATCCTATAAAAAGGTAATCCATTATCCCAATTGGGTGATTAATGGAGTGGTCAACCAAATATAAAACAATTATGGTGATTTATAACTCTCCTAGTCTCAAATGTTGAAATAGTGATAAAGGGATTAGATAAATGCCTAAAATAAGGTCATATAAATATTTTATCTAACTATTTTCTATTTTCATGGGATAATAATGCTATCTAGTTCTTGATGTTTAGGGGGTATCTTAATTTGAACAATATCACTACACTCCTCAGTCAAGTTGTAAGTAAAGAACTCATCCAATGTCTTCTTATTTAAATAAATATTATTTAATAGTTTTATATCTCATGGGGTTTAAACTAAATCTTTATGGAATGGAATATTTATTTGAGTATTCTTAAACATCTCAAGGATGTTTTTTATTTTAGGTTTTATATTCTTTTATGTAATACTATAAGTAAATTGGATCGGTCATGGAATTTTCTTGAAACATTACACATTCCCTCAATTTCTTTATCACCCTTCTTATTACCTTTATTCTTTATCAATTTCAAGTATTTTTATATTTAATTTAAAGTGGGAATGTATAATTTAACTCTATTCCAAAAAAAATTTCCACAATTCCAAATTATTTATTTATATATTTTGTTACTTTATCTTTCCATAATTTCATAATTAACTTCCTTGGAATTTTTGGAACTTATTTACAGGATTTTAACCCAATTATATTGTTTATATCTATTCTATTTTTTCTTAGGGTTAATCTCATTACTACATGTAATATTACCATTATCTCTTGAAGTCATGTATCTTTCTAATTGAACAATTTTTAATTCAAATATATTGACCCTAAAATCTATCTATCCTTTATATGAGTCATGCTAAGCCTTTTTTAATCAAAAATGTTTACTATCTCCTACATCATCCCCCTAGTTAACCTTTATAATTAGAGGAGTTTTACCTATTTTTATTTTGAAACTATTTTCTTGGATGATTTTGGATTGTTTGGAGGGCACATTTTTATAGAATTCATTTATCTTTCCAAGATTTATTTGGATGGTTTCTATAGATTGGTATTTCACTTTTGGAAAATGCGCTATTTTTTCTTTTATCCTAGGACCATATCCAGAAAAACATGAATTTTAATTAGAATGGGTGGGATTTTTAAATCTTTAATATTATTATATAATATGCCTAAACATCCCACGTTGAACACATTTTTCTCTAAGGCACTAATTTTGAATTTGAAAGTTATTTTGATTAAAACTTTCTATAGTATTATTATTCATTAAGATTTAAATTTGTCCCTTATTATAGTAAATTATGAGTATATTTTAAAACATGTACCAAAGGTGTTATCTAACCCATTTAATCTTATTATCCTAAAATATTTATGTTGTGAATTAATATTAATAGTGTTTTAAATCTACCTCAAAACCTGATTATTTTTATCTATGTTGTTCTCTCGAACTAACTTATCTACTAGATTCTGACCCAAATGTGATAGTCAATTAATTAAGGAATCTATTAATAGATAGGAGGGGAGTTTATGATGATGAAACTTCTAATATTGGTCCCTAAACTGATCTAAGGATTCATGAAAATAATCCCATCACACAAAAAAACTATTAAAATAACTCCTAAGTTCTTATTTCAGTCTTCTTGGGTAAAATTTCATTATGAAGGAATTGTAAACTTTACCTAAGGCTTCAAATATAATTTTATCTAATTAGAGGAACTAGTTTCTAGAATTACCAATTAGAAAAAATTGAACACTTTAATTTTTATATAATTCTCATTTAACCCTTGAAGTGGTATATATTGCCTGACATTATAGAAATATCTAATAAAGGATAATGATTCATCATTAGTTTTACCATTAAAGGTGGACATCATAAAAAAAATAGGATTGTTTTAGTTCATAATTTGTCACTCTCTTGGTTAACATAACCTAAGAAGGATTTCTTGAAACATGAGGGAGTTTATACCCACTCTTCCTAGGTATTTTTTTTATTCTCTTAACTAGTTTTTTCATTGTTAATATTATACCTCTCTCTCTCAAATCATCTATTTCAATACTTTTGATTCTTTTAGAGAACTAACATATTTTTTTATCTTAGGTATTATGGGATCTAAATTTCCATTATTTTACCTAGTGTGAATAAATTAGGTAGATTTATAATTTATTAACAAATAATACACAAAGGAATCACACATATATATTCTAGATTTTTTTTATTTTTTTTTATTTTATTTTTTTCTCTTAGAACGCACTCTGCCTTCCCTAGTAATAGTGAAATATTATGATGAGGTTATTGACTAATCAAAATATTTATTAATACCTACACTACCTATCCTAATGTAAATAATATTATAACTAAATAGAATGAATTTTATAAAATACAAAAGGAAATTAATCAAACAAACAAACAACATATTAAAAATAGCATGAAATGATGAAAATTGTGTTATGTGAAATTGAAAATGAAATGGGAGTAAAAATGAGTGAAATTGAACCTAAATAGATGAATAGATAACCAGAAATATTGGAAACATTAGACAATTAGTAAGGGGTTTGGTGATTAATGAACTGTGGGAAAAGTTTTATTTTTTGATATTGAATTTTTTTCCTTCATTATTTTTAAATTAGAAAAAACTAGACTCTAAATAACAGAAGTGAAGCCAACTAACTCTTTCATGTGCTCGACTTGAATATGGTTAAACTTAAACATTTTAAAATTATATAATTAAATCATCCATAAAAATGCTGAAAATAGTTTCACCAAGATAAAACTAGCATTTGATCTTGGTGTACAACTCTTAAAGACCCATAAACTTCTAATCAGATGGTTTTTTGAAAATAATGTTTCTTAAAAGATTTTTTTATACTGATCAATATTGATTATCACTGATTCTTGAATAATTTATAAAATATTAATTCTAAATAACATGAATAAGTCAACAGAATAACTTTAAAAAATAACATAATAATGAAGAAAATAATAGTATTAAAACAATATTATTCCCCCATAAATGTTTTGTAAACAATCATTTTCAATTTAACATAACATAAAATCCCAAATCAAGAAATGAGAAGCAATGGAGAAAATGAGTTGTAGGGTTTTCTCTCTCAATATTGATTCTCTCCCCATGTTTCATCTCCCTTTAGTCCACCAATCATAATAATGTCTTATGAATATTATTTTGTCTCTTATTCCCTTTCATCTTAATCCCTTAATCTCCAAATGAGTTTCTACACCATAATAAAATTATTTCAGCTCCATGCATCCCACACCTAGAAACATATCATATTTTGATTCAGTATTCAATAGATTTTTATAACAATATTTGGTGTCTTTATATGTAATCTTACTAATAATCATAGGCATGTCTATTTGATTAATTTTAGGATACAAAACTTGAGAACATGTTGAATTTAATTGGATTTTAAAAATTGGGTAGCTCTGACTGATATATAATTTCTCAATATGATAGGATATTATATTTCATCACCCATGGTAAAATCATCTTATGTATCACCTATATAATTAGATTTATTAGATTTATCTAAGTTTTACATATTATATATAACCTCTACTAGAGAAATTATCTTATGACTGAACATAACTTAATTTTCCAAACTCCAATATTTTATGTATAATACACCATAGGAAAAATATTGTGTATCACTTCCTCCTAAAAAATATATTATGTATCATATCTCCCCATATTTCACAAACTCCAACATATAATTCATGAAACCTCAACACTATAACCTTCTTATTTCTGAACCTAAAATAAAACTTTCAATACTTTGTGAGAGTTTTAAATTCAATACGTAATATGTTGTTAAAAATTATAGATTTAACATGGATTTTAAAACATTAAAAAATACCATTAAAAAATTTCAAACATAATAAAATCAAAATATAAACACATAAAATTATAAATATTACACCCAATTTCCAAATATAAAAGAAAATTTTCCAAAATAATAATTTAATTAAAGTTCCACAAAAATAAAAAAAATGTACTTTTTTCTTAAAATAAATGAAAAATAAAGAAAATAATAATTTATCAATTAAGAACTGAAAAATTAAAATTTCATAAAATTATTCAAATAAAAATATTTTTAATCAATAATGATCTTGATTCAATATATTTCTATTAAAAAAACATTTAAATCTAAAACACACTATAATTTTATAAAAAATATGTTTCAAAATAAAGCCACAACACTAACTTTAAAAATAAAAAATTTAAGAGGATGTGGGATCCATGAAGTATCCATTTTAGATAAAGAATTAATCTAACAAGAATTAAAATCCAATCAATCTTGACCCTAGTCAAATCAAACATATTTCATTTTGGAGTTCTTCGGAAGGACCTAATGCTTCAAGTGGTGATTTTTTTGAATATTTAGATACTTTAAAACTATTTGATTCAGATGAACCAAAATTAATATATTATGATGGATTTATACATAAATTTAGTTAAATGAATCAATATACGGAATAATAGAGAAAGATTCACCAAAATTATATAAGGTTTTATTTTAATTAAACTACATATAAGGGCCTTATTGAGTTCAAGATAAAAATAATTTTTATCACATCAATGTTATGTAAATGTTATAAATATAGATAGATGTAATTCATAGGGTTATAAATGTTGGTTTTGTGAAATACATGATTGAAAATTAAATTATATGGAATTAGAAATTTTTTAATAACAGAAAATTTTCTTACCTTTTTAATAAATACTTTAATTAACATATACTTAAAAAATAAATAGATGATTAGATGATCATATTAAACTATGAAACGTAATTAGTTAAATTTGAAACCAATAAATGATATAAATAATTAATAATTTCAGAACATTAAAAATATTTTGGTTAAATACCCATATGCTTGGTTGTCCTTGTTACTTATTTTTAGAATGTTCTAGTAACCTTAGAGAAGACACAGATAAATGAAAAAGAAATTTGATTATTAAAAGTGTAAAATTAAGTCAATACTAAAATCCATGATTGTGGTGGAATGAAAAAATAAAATAAAATTAATTTTTATTATAATAATAACTGGTTGTAGTAGTGTAAATTAGTACTAGGTCAACCATAGTTGAAAGAAAATAGTTTGGTTGATTAATTGAGTTCAATATAATGAGTATGAAATAGAAATATCCAAATATATAAGGTTTCAGTGATAGTAGAAGATTCCTAATTTCTATTAAATTTTGTTAATAAAAATAAATTAAAGAACAAACAAATTAATCATATGCAATGAAAACAAATTAAAGATCAAGATTCTTGATCGTAATAAAACTACAAATGCAGATATGTGTATGAAATTTTAATAAAAGTGCTGAATGAAATAAAATGCAGAGAAAAAATTTTAGATTCAATATTGAAAAGAAACAACATTAAGAGGATGAAATATTGGAATAGTTTTAGTCAAATTATACCTACCAAAAAAATATTTAGTATATGAAGGGGAAATAGATTCAGGTCACTCCACAATGTACCATTCCCCCCAAGAATTATTCCTTTCTAATAGAGAGTATGGTATTGGGGAGAATTGAAAAAATATGCATTTAAATAGTATAAAGAAAATGTATGTAGAAGAGTATGGGTAGAGGAAGGGGTTAGATGTTGTTTGGAAAGGATTTCATATATTGAGGCGAGTTGTCAGAAGCAAATGAGGATATGGAGGAAATGGAGGGGAGGTATGGAGGTATAGAATGAGGTTTGTGGGGAGGTAGATATTGGGTGGAATGGATTTTAGAGATTCAGGTGAATTTTTAAAGAAAAATTTGGATATATTTGTAAATTAAGGGAGGCATGGATATAGAGGATGAGGATTGTGGGGAGGAAGGGAGTTTGAGGTAGTGGCTAAGGTGGAAATTGGGAATATGGGATAGGGAAGAGGGGGATTAGGGGAAACTTGGATGGATTATACATACTAAGGGAGGCTGGGTAAAAGGCTAGTCATGTATGAACTAGTAATAATTGAGGTGATGATACCCAAATGGGTTTCCAAGTACGCAATAGGGAACACATAAGTCAATGGAAAACTCATGTGGGTTATGCGTGCAAAGAAAAGAGGGGAAAAAGTGGAGTGGGAAATGGTTCATTGTGTATCTAACGTGTTGATGGTGGAGTGTTTATTAGTAGTAGTATAGATAGATATTTTTTTATTAGAATGAAATTTATGGACCAAATATGAAATTAATGTTATATTGGGACCCAAAAACTACCAAATTTCAATGGATGGCCATCTTATTTTTTTACCAATTAATGAATGAAATAAAATGACCCAAATGAACTCCCTCTAAAATTTTTCCATCATATGTCTCATCACCACTTCACCACTAAAAATCACATCTCCCAATAATTTTAAAACCATTTAATACTCCTAATAAAAATCCTAGTTGGCATCATTCCCAACCAACCAGAATCCAAGCTCACCATCATCGTACTCCCAATCGAGACCCTAATTGCACATATCCCTTCAGATAGATACCTATCTTCTTATAGAGATAAATTTAAAAACTATATTATATTCCATTAAATCCTATAAATATAAATATAGATTAATTGGTGATGTTATTGACTCTATATAAGTCAGGACTTATAGATAAAAACATTCCATTACCACTTATTTATGTATGCACAAGGGTCTTTCAAGAGAACGGAGAGATATTTTACTAAAACCATTCAATAGACAACATAATTTCTATATGAGGATAGTTTCTTATAATTTTTTATCCCCATATATATTTTTTTATTTTGTTTTATTAATTTATCTTTCCAAAAAATAATTTTTCTAGTATTTTTGTAGAGTGGATGAGGCTCAAATGAAGAAGAAGGTATCCTCTATGTATACAAAATCTAGTTATTTTTTATTTTATAAAATAATGATTTATTTAGTTTGGGAGTGAACTTTATTTTTCTTTATAATTTTCATGAAAAACAAATTTATAAATTTAATTTAAAAATCCATGGATGTTAATGTTTTTATATTAGATACAAGAGAGAAAATTTCTAAAACTCAAAAGAAAAAATATAATGTGGTGGAATATGAAGAGATGGATATTGCAACAATAAAAATATTTATACCTCAGCTAATTTTAAATTTTATATATTCACTAAATTTATTTAATGTGGATATCTATTATATTATTATAGATGATATTTCAAAACAATTCATGACACAAATGTTTCATTACTCATTAAAATTTCATATTATTATCTTTTTTTTTAATATTTTTTTAATTTATCTAATCCAATGGTTTTTTTTATTAAATTTTAATATTTTTGTGATTTTTCCATTCATTTTTTAAATTATAGAGATTTATTGTAAAAATAAAGAAGTTTTGTTTCAAATTTTGTAAAATAAGTGTTAAAATGTGTAACTGGAAGTTGATGATTTGTTAGTTATCATGATCCCTATACTCTATCATCCATTTAATTTATTCTCAAAAAAATACTTTTGATAAAGTTTTAACTATTATATATGAATGATTTTTTAAAATATGAAATGTTAGTGTTAAAATTTGGAATCTATCAAAATTTGGAAAGTCATTGTTAAAATCTGGAATCGTTGCATTAAGATTTGTAAATTAAATGTTGAACTGAGTTACTATAATTTTTTTATTTTTTTATTGTCTTCCTTATACTATATCTTCCACTATTTTTTTTATTTTAAAATGTTATATTATATAATCTAAGTGCTAAATTATATAATTTTAATGTCAAATTTTATATTTTATGTGTTAAAATATGTAAATGAAAAACTGAAAATTGTACATTCATTATGTTAACACAATATTATTTTCTAATAATTTTTTCTTATTAAATTTCCCATTATATCTGTAATTTTTTTCATTTTAATCCATGTTTCATGTTAGGGGGATAAATTAAGAAATTTGGGTGTTAAAATGAGTAACTAAAAATCACTAATTTGTTAGTCATTATGATCCCTTTATTCTATCATCCCTTAAACATTTCTAGAATTTCAGTGTTTAATATAAGAAGGATACTATTAAAATATTGAATGTATATGTTAAAATTTTGAATTTTTCCATTAAAATATGTATATTAGGTGCGACAATAAGTTTTTGAAAATCATTTTTTTATTCATACTTATGTTTCCTAGATTCTTTCATCCAGTGTTTTTTTTTGAATACATTTTCCTTTTTAATAATGAGTGATTTTTGTAATTTATATCTTAATTTTTTTATACATTTATTAATATATAAAAGTATGGTGTGAAAATCTAGATGTTTATTCTTAAATCATGTTATTTTTTAGTTAAAATATCTAAATCAATGGTTAAACTAAGTAACTAAAACATTTTGTTTTGTTAGTCACCAATTCTTATGTTATTAATTCTTTTTCAATGTTGTTATTTTATTTTTTTCATTAAAATGTTAAATTATGGAATTTATATGTTAAAATATGAATTTTTACTTCTAAATTTTAGATGGTATATCTAGAAATAGAAAAAATATAAATTTTATAGTTTTTTTTTCACACTTAATTCTATTTTCCAATGCTTGGTTTTTGTTACAATTTAGATTATTATTTGTGACTATTTTATTTTTAATATAACATTCATTTTAGTTATTATATTTTGGAAAATGGGTGTTAAAATGAGTGACTAAAAATCATTGATTTTTTAATAATTTTATTCTCATTATTATATCTTCCCTAAAAAAATTATATTTTTAGTTTTAAAGTATGTAAGGTTATTGTTTAAATTTGAAATATTATTTTAAAAATTCTATAAGTTGGGTGTTAAAATGAGTAACTGAAAATAATATATTTTTTAGTCCTACTAACTTCATGTTATTCTCAAATGTTTTCTTATTAGTATGGTTTTCATTTTCATCAATGAATTATTTTTTCAAATACCCTTTCCTTAATTTTTTGATTTTTTTCATAAATCTATAAAAATTTGGATGGTTAGTGTTAAAATGAAGAATGTTAGTGTTAAAATATATAATATTAATGTTAAAGTTCCAAAAATATTCATGTTAAAATATTCAAACATGGATTCGTATTTTTTTAGATTATTGTTAAAATTGTGAAGTGATTTGTTTGATAATTTAGTTTAACGTTAAAACAAGTTTTGATGTATTTTTAGATTTTGTTTCAAAATTTTCATAATTGTTAACTTCTATAATATTGTTGTTAAAATATGGATGCTCTGTATTAAAATTTGGAGTTGGATTGACTCAGGATTCCACCAATATATATAAATGAATGTTATTAAAAACTCCACACAATATGACTTCTTATCCCTGGTAAGCATCCTAAAAATCTCTCAACTTCCTCTTTATCCCCTCGAATTCAATACCACTATCCAAAATAAACCCAAAAAAAATTACCATCATGCTACCAATAAATTAAATCTAGAAAAATTGTTTTTTTAACTACTACTTTGATCATTCATAACTTTAAATCATTTTTCAAATGATTTATGTAACACTAATTCCACCTTAATATACCCAATTTCAAGTGAAATTTATTGGTCAGCTCTTTTTTATTAACTTTCTCTAAAATCTACCCTATTTTACTCACTAATGAACTATAATTATGACATAATTAATAATGTCTCAACTTGGGTGATAAAATGAAAGCATCCAAGAATGTACACCTGATACTGAACTCAGCACATGGTTAGTTATACTTAATAACTCCCTATTTTAGAAATAACATTGTGAGACTCTCTCAGTTAATACTGATATATTCGATCAATTAATTGAATCCTACCCCACATGAGAAACTAAGGTATAAAATATTCCTAACAACACTAAATGATTCTCATATTTGTTATTCTATTTATAGCCAAATACTAATTTTTTAACATCCAATCCAAAATTGAAAATGATCTTTACCTGATTACAAACTAGATTCACCATACACATTAAATCATACAGTAACCATGAACCATATAATTTAATATTCAACCCCTATGAAATGATCCAGATGAAGTAGTCTAGATGGACCACACAAGAGCGAGCCCTGTAAAAGGAATCATATAAAGTAGAATCCTCAAGAGTTGATCTAATCAAGTTGGGACAACAAGGGGAATGGAAATCACTATCAGTACTAGGAACCATGTAGATCTATATTGGATAATTTTAGCTTATCATCTATATATGGTGGGATCTAAGAAAATTAAATAAAGTAGATTTTGGGGAGGGGTAGTTCTAGTGTTGTCTGGTCTTTAGGACTTTGAGCCATTTATTGGGCATTATTCCCATGTGACTTCATATCTTATAATGAGTCTTGTTCCTTTAGGTCAATGGGTCATGTAAGGGCTCCTTTTCAACCCTTTTAAAAAGAGGATTATCTAAAAATTAATAAAAATTTAAGGCCTTAGGGCATCATAGGATGCTATTTAAAATAATTATCCACATAATCACTTAACCAATACTAGTACACTCAATCTCTAGTATCTCGTGAAGACACTTTCTATAGACTCTATAATAATGTAGTGCACTTTGAAACTACGGTCTATAAACTAGGTTCATCTCACATCATGGATATTAAACATCCAATTATATATTACTTCTCAATAAATTAAATCATCAAAAGTGTAAAAATTTATTTAACATAATAACATATGAAATACATTAAAGGTATACCTCAAAACTTTTGATCTCCTATCACTTTACAAAATCATAGAATCCTATATTCTAGATTCATTTACAAAAAACTCCATATATGTATCATATTTCCACATGCTCCCAAGTGGACACTAAAAACTCACATGCCCTAGTCTCACACATTTGAAACACTCAGAGTCCCACTTCCACTTTATTTATCAATTTGATGGGGTATTTTTTAGATGAATCTACCACTATCACCCTATTACTCACTAGTCAACCTCCATATTTAACTAGATATTATCATACTCTCTATAGTATCCTGTGGTAAGGTAACTTATGTATTAATCCTCAATTTCTATCCACCTAATTTTGGGTATTCATCAAAGAAAAATATTTTTCACACATACCAATAACAAGTACATGAAGAACTTATAGAAGTAGTGTTCCTAGATAAATGCATTCACCTTAAAATCTTACTTAAATTAGAAATTCCTTTTGAATTTTTTGTAATACTCTATAATCAACTTTATATACCATCATAGCTCAATAAATAATTGTAACATAACCATGTGAACAATATCTTGGCAGAACATGTCATAAGAGATAGAATAATAATCATTCAATGACATACCATCATCTTCTCCATTAATCCTAAAGGTATTGTACCATTCAAAAACCTAACCCTTAAATTTATAAATAACCATATACACTTTCAACTCTATCAGAATCCCAATCAATTGAAAAAGAAATTAGATATTCTTGAACCATTTCTTAGCAATATTCCACCCTAAACTACCACTAAAAACTAGGTAATGTTACACCTAAAACTCATGATTTTCTTGGGAATCCATTATTTCATATTTTTTATGGATCTAGTTAAAGGATCTAAGAACCCACAACATAGTCACCATGAAATGAATATCAAAATGACTATTAGTACTCAATAGATTCCCTACCCCCTTTTATTGATGCTATTTTTATAAATGTCAATCAAAAATCATAATGAAATAAAATAAAACCAATCAAATGGTATATCATTTACATTTATCTATCAAAATATCAAAAGATAAATTTCAAATTCAAACATGATACATCATCACATAAGCATAAATTTTTATTTCATCTTAGCTTAATAAGTTCTTATTATTTATAAGTACAAACAACGATAGAGTAGCCCTATAAATAATTCTAAGAATATTATCATACACACCTCATGAAATGAATATTAATAGATTACATACCTTTTTGGAAAATGAGAACTAACTATCCCTATTAAGGATTTATAACTAACCTAGGAACCCCATACCAATATTAATCTATACCCATACATATATTTCCTACCCCAAACCATACCTAGGGCATCTAATTTCCAAATATACCCATAATAGGGCTACCATATACCACACATGCATAATTTCAATATCATGATATCAAATAAATAACAAGAAAAAACCTAAAATAATTATTTTAGTTAATGAACATACCGCAAAATATTATTTAGAAAACACTCAATAAATTATTTTTTTAAATTTTAATTAACAAAAAAAAATTCCAATACATTTTCCAAAACTTTTCATTTCTAATTTTTTTCCATAAATTCATTTTCCTTCTAAAAATTTTTACCACGAACAAAGAAACAAAGAACATGTCTGATATACCTGGGTATCTAGTATGATTCCTGAACACATTACCTTTGTCCACTTTTGGTTCAGATTAATATAAGAATTCTATAATCAATATCGTACTTTAATAATAACACATATATAAAAATAAAAACTAATAATCACAATCCCATGACCATGGGGACTTTAATTTTCACAGGAAATATATTCATATGGAACAAAACTAGTGTATATTCCAAGTTCTGACGAACCTATCTTTATATACCAAACCCAAAATCATAATGAAAATGAAACAACACTGTGATTCCAATTTTAATACCCTAACACCAATCACCCAAACAGTGCATAATTCATAGACACAATATGACCTCAAGTGTGACTCAACTATGATACCCTGATATTTTATTTTATTTTATATTTTTTTAAATGAAATTATGTTTGACAGTGTACACTACACGTAGCACTGAGCTTAACTAAACTGTAGAATCATATTATTTAAATATGAGCATTATGACTTAGTCATTATTTTGGAATGTATGAATTGGAATAATAATATTAATAAATAAATATACAATTTTTTTTATAATAAAATTTAAAATTAATCATATATTTATTATTAATTGGTTGTAAGTAAAGATAAAACCTTATGGAGGTGAAATATATATTTTTCATAAAAATGTTTTTTGTGTGATGTATTTTAATCTTAATAGGTTAAATTAATTACTATTGATACATGAATCTAATGAAATAATTATATTATATATCCAATTTAATTAATTAACATTCATTTAATTATGGTTATTTGGAAATTTATTAAAATAAAGTCATTTTATTCTTTAAAAGTACATTTTCTTTAAAAATGGGCTTTAGACGTTTTATATATGGGTAAATTGAATTATTTCCTGATACGTGATAAGATTAATTTTAAATAATTAAATTCATATTTTAAATCATCATTTCAAAATTATCTTATGGTGATGTTTTTTGATTTTTTCTAAAAAGAATGATTTTAGGTGAATAGTGAAAAATAATGATTTTTGGTGAAAAATTCAATTTATTTTCTTCTAATTAAAAGATTTAATTATAATTTAGATTATATTATAAGTAAAATAAGTATCATTTTATTAAAAATAATCAAATTAATTACGTGGTAATCAATATTATACTTAGGTTACATGTAAAATCATTTTTATGTTTTAAAAGGAATTATTCAAAAAAAATGATGTGTTTTTCATAATTATATTAAAATTAATTTCTAAAAATTATAGGTATTTTATATTGAAAAAAATATTTCATATTTATAATCCTTAATGAACACTAACCTCTTCCAATACATGTTTATACACACAAAAGGGTTTCATTCTATAACCCTATGCACTGAAGGATCTAAAAATTTATGAAAAACAATACCTATGACTATGAAAACCACTGGTGGAAGAGGAGGGGAGCCGACCTAGGGTAGGAACTCGATGGGTTTGGGGGATAAGTCGACTTCATGGGTTTCAGGGGGATAAGGGGGGTTAGCAGCGATGAGCGGTGAGGTCACCGGCGGCACGAGAGGGGAGTAGAGCTAGGGTTGGGGCTCGTCGGGGGAGAAGCGTTGTGGGTGTCGGGGAAGAGGGTCAGCTTGGGTGGGGGGGATTGTCTCCACTATAAAAAAATTAAATGGGTTTCGTGGCAGTTTTTAATAAACCACCGCTAAACCATTTTACGGAAATGTTTAGTGGTGATTTTGTAAACCGCTGCTAAAAGACCGCCTCTAAAGGTGATTTATGTTGTAGTGTAATGAAACTAGGGATAGTCTTTTGGGAATACTAGATAATATAAAATGTGAATAATTATTTTATGGAGATATTTTTTGGGTTTTGGTTGATCCAAATGGATTGATAAGTCTGAATGAGTGAAGGGAGGGAGTGGCTTTTTATAAGTGGGAAAGAGGTCACACATGGAATTTTTTAAAATAATAAAGTGTACACACATTTTTTACATTCAAAAAGGATAAAAATGGGTAATTATAGAACCTTATAGGTGATAATGTCTAAATACGTCCATAAAATTGGTTTTGGACAAGTTTTAGGTCATTTTTAACACTTATATTCTTAGTTTAACCCCCTTGTAAGCCCTCTTTTACTTTAATTATGATAATTAATTTTTACTAATTTTTCTATTAATAATGGTAAAAAACTATGTTTCCATTATTATATAATATAAATAAGGATGATTCAAACTATATAATCCATTTTTTTATATTCAATTCATTGAAATGGTAGAATTTAGTTTAAAATTAAATATGTCGATGTGTCAAAAAATGATTTCTCCAAAGAAAAACATTCAAAAGTTGAAACAGTATTTATGTCATAATTTATTGTGAAATAAATTAGAATGAATTAAATTAGTTAAAATTTATTATAATTTAATTAATGTATCTTTAAAACTAATTTAAAATATAGTTTAACTTTCTAAATAATTTAAATGAAAGGGCAGTTTTCATTAAAAATTAGTATTTTTCATTATTCATTAACAAATTAATATTTTTTCGAAAATTCTCCAAAAACCCATGGATGATTTTGACATGTTTATTTAAAAAAATAGGTTTTTTTTCAAATACCTTTTTTATAATTTGTAAAAATTAATTTTAAATTATGTGTGAAAAAACACGACTAAACCACCTTTTAGAAAAATAAAGTTTTTTAGAAAACTTTTCGTTTTATTTCAAATGATTCTTACTTTATTTATAATCAATAGATAACCAATGTATTTTTTAATATAGGTGTAAACTATATACTTTTCATAATTTATCTAATACTATTCATACTTTCTAGCTTAACGACTAGGTTATAATGGTAACATTTTAAATAATAATATTTTAATAGAGTACTGTTTTTCATTTTAACTCGGCGTTGCATTGATCACAAGCTATGAAATATATTGAATTTATTTAAAAATTATTATATTGTAATATATCAGGGTGTTATATTCTCTTATATTATTATTTTTTGTGTTATACACACTATATGACATGATGTTATTCTTTTTAAATAACTTAGTGTTACATTCTACCCCCTTAAATAAATTGTATCCTCGTAATTTAATCTTAATCTTAGAAATTAATGGTTTTAAATTTTAAAATATCTTTTTTATGAGACCAAATTGAAAAGGGGTTAATAAAACATTTTCTTAATATTAGATAAATGGAATTTCAAAGGTCATCTATAATAACACATAATAGGTTTCCAAATACAAGAACATTGGTGGAATGTGAAGATATGGACATTGAATAAAATTATAAATAATTATAAAAAGTTATAGGGATCATTGATTATAAGAAATTGAATGATCAATAGAAAGTTAATTACTTAAACACTATAAATTATTTTTGATTTAAAATATCATTTGATTCATTGAATATAAATGTATTAGGATTACATTTTTGTTTCAAGATCCTTTTCCTAAATTTGAAAAATTATTTTACTGTCAAAGAATGTGAGGAAATATAATTAAATGATATGTTTCTATTTCATAAGAGAAATTTCATCGTTTTTTATACTTAGATAAATTTCCAATTCATCTCTTACCCCAATAAATGAATATCCAAAATTAATCGGTATTCCTAAAGCACTAAAATTAACTTTTAATAGATCTTACGATCTATAATAGTGTGACAAGTATTTCTTCCTAATTCTAAATATTTTCAAAGACCAAAATGGTAACCATAAGTTATTAATATTTAAACCTCAACATTAACACCATCAATTCATCATTAATATTCATTCATAAAATTGTTTAAGTAAAAACAATGACATATTAACAAGAACATTATATAGTCTAGTGGTAAGCACTACACCCATATCGTCCTTTAGTTATGGGTTCAAGCTCAATGGACTTCACTAGATGCAATGGGTTGTCACCCCATATGTGGGTTGTCCCTTTCTAAAACCATATTAATATAATTCCTATAACATTCCTGAAGTTTAATAACATATAATTACTAAAAATAAAAGATATGATAAAACATAAAGGTTACCAATTCCATTAAACTTATTCCAAAAAAAGTAAGGGCATTCTTACTTAAATAACGTTTTCACTAAAACATATACTAAAGAAATGGTTTTTATTTTCATAAATGTCTCCCAAAATATCATTAATTTTAGTGGAATCCCATCACATTAAACCTAGAAATGTGTTTTTAAGACTATTAACTTATGATAAATCTTAAACTCATAAACCCATGATGGTATACATAAGTCTTTAGTTAATCAAGACATGTGTTCAAGACTATGAATTTATGATAAATCTTAAACTCATAAACCCATGATGGTATACATAGGTCTTAAGTTAATGAATACATATATGCTTTAAAAATTTAACACAGTCCTTATATGTTTCATGATTATTATATCCAAAATACCCTTAGTAAAAATACTTCTATAATTTAATTCTTTAAACCCAATAAATAAATACTTAAACAATTTTATTTCAACATAGGTCCTTCCTTCATCTTGGGGTTAACCTTTAGAAGAGTTGATTGAATTGGATAATTCCTAGGTTACCCGCATTTAAGACAAAAACTATAAATGGATCCCTATGATTAAATTTATTTCCTTCCATAGTACTCTTTATTTTTCATCAGAAATTCATTTCTTTATGACTATATTTTCCACACATAAAACATTTTTTTATTAATTTGAGAAGATTTCCTGTGTGTCTCTTTTGAAATTTATGACATAAAGAAACTATATCCTTCTTTACTCTATAGTATCCACCACTCAATCTCTTAGAAAACTCCATCCTTATATTCTTTAGTTAGTCTTACAGTTGGTTAAGGTATAGGATGTTAATCATATTTTGGGATAGTTGATTAAGTATAATAATTATATCTTTCGCTCGTATCCTCATTCCATTTGGTTTCTCATAGTAACCACATTGTCCTTCATATTCAAGGTTAACACGATTACTTCAGGTTTCAACCATTGACTAAAATCAAAAAACATAATGTGAGAAACATTAATCATAGTGGGAAACCACATAATCATGAAGAATAACTTATGGAATTTATAAATCATGAAACATTATATTCAATATAATACACATTAGGTTTAACTTAGGTTATTCATTTTCATAATATATTCAAATCCTTCATAATACTTTGTAATGAAAATTTGAGTAATCCAAAGCATATCCCCCAGGAGCTTCAAACCAGTTGCATAGTAAGGTCTATTATCATGTATTAGTTAATGCTTGAGTCATGTATGACATTCTATTTTCTTAGTTATTATCCATAGGTAAATATATTTTAGAACCACCTCTACTTGCAGTATCCAGACATGGATGTATTTCTAGGAAACCCCATATAATCTCTACCTTATTAAAAATTTAAGATGTTCTTCTATGCTTATCCTAAAATACTATCATGTGTTTATGTTCCCTAATTAATGTTTTCCTAAATCAAATTCCCAAGTTTTGTAACAAAATTCCTCTCATACCAAATATAATAAACCCAACCCATTAATCTAGAGTCAGTGTCAACTTTATTACATTCTCATAAGATACAAGTGATCACATCCTGAAAGACTGAATATCTTAGAAGTCTTGGTAAACTAAATACATACTTGGGTCTTAAATTGTATTCAAAAAAAATTACTAAATAATTGTTTTTTAATAATATCATTATTACCTCTAGAATATCCTTGCATATTATTCATAGCACACTTACTAGATTATTAGTAAGGGAAACAAAATAATGGTGATCTCAAATCCTCAGTAAGGGTTAATTATAGTGGAATTAATCATGAATAAATAAGCATAATCAACATGAAAAGGTAAATAACTAAAAATTCATTCCATTTAAATAATTTTACAATTGGTATGAGATACGGAATAATCAATATGGAAAGGTAGATCATTGGACACACATTCCATTTAAATAATTTTATTATCATGATTAGATATGGTTTAATAAATATAGAAAGGAAAATAACTAAAAACACATGCCATTTAACTAATTTTACCATCATGATTAAGTAATTCATAATCATTATGTAAAGGTAAATTACTGAAGACACATTCCATTTGAATAATTTGATTATCATGATTACATAAGGCATAATCAATATGGTAATGTAAATAACCAAAAACACATTTCATTTAATGAATAAACTAGGAATCAAATGCATCGAGAGATAATATAATTGTGAATATATCAAGGATAATATTAACTAAATTATTAATTAAATAAATTATTAATCATTGAAAATTATGATATTATTCATCATGATACCTCTACTATCAATAAATTTCACATGGTTTTGAAGAAAAACGTTTTTAGATTGAAGACAGAAGTGAATTAATTCTTTATTAAAAAAATCTCAATTATTTTAAGTAAAAAGATTGGGACAAATGTAATATTAATTTAAAAATTATTTAATAAAAAAATTAAAAGAAAATGGAAGGTTTTTATTATCCAATGGTCAAATTATTTCCTTTAATGTAAATTTAATCATACAAAATCTTGATTAAAACGAAATTGTGAAATAAACCCTTACAATGATCGTAAATCAGAACGGAGAATTAACCAATGAATTGATTATGTGTATAAAATTTAAAACCACATAAAAAATTGTATATAAAACATAATATAATCAAAATTAATTCCACACATAATCTTAGAATATCAAAGACAATGAAGAAGTAATATAACCCAATAAAAAGAAATTTAGTTATGAAATTCTTTACCACTAGATTACGTTCAAGTCAAATCCAATTGGATGAAATAATTAAAATTGAATCTTAAAATACCATGAGTTATTTATAAATCATGATTATTACATGTCAAATGGGTGTTATATGCACCATATAAAATAAATTAGGTGAATAACATTTCAATATGCCTTAATGAAGGGAAATTGAGACGAAGTCCCTTACCTCCCACTTTCTTTTGGTTGAACATGACTTAACCTAATTTATATTTATTTTAATAATTTGGTTAATTTATAATATAAAAATAATAATATTTATAATATAATATGTGATCTTCTTATAATATTTCACCACTCATTTGTTAATAATATGTCATTATTTTCATTGTTTTGGGTGTTAATTGCTTTGTTTTCTCTTGTGGGTTTGTCATGATAGTTCTAGTTCTTGTCCATAGGATGTAAATACATCATAAAAATAATTATAATAATGTTATAAATATAATATTTAATCAATATATTTATTATTATTACCATTATTGATTTTTGGGAATATAAAATGAGTCGCATCTCTTCATGGAGACGATAAGTCATATGTACGTAAAAGAGAGGATATCTTTCCATTAACAAGTAAAAATGTAATTGGGGATATACTGATTTTTTATAACATATATCATGTCATTTATTTCAAATATATTCATTAAATTCATCCTTATTACCTTCTATGTAAAGCATAATTGAAAAACTAATCACATTGTTTTATAAGGCGGTAGTCTGCCGTACACAAGAGCGACGTTATCATAATTTGAAAAGTTTTAAAAGAAAAAAGGTATATTTGATATTATAATTAAATAAGTAAAATAAGATAATAAATATTATATATATACATTAATTCAAACATTATATACAATCATGATATTTTTTATGGAAAATGATTTACATCGATTCTCGAGGTGGTAGTCTACCATACACACAATCGACGAGTTCATTTCACATTTAATGGAGGAGTATATGGATAAATATTATTACATAAACATAATAAAATATAAATAATTTTAATATAATGGTGTTATTATATTATAAATTATAATACATAATTGAAGGTTGAGAGAGAATAAATAAAATGAAAGATCATTTTTATGAATATTACCTTCTCTTAGAAAAACATCCTTTGGATCTCCTCTTAATCCCTAGGGTTGTTATTTTTGGAAGCTAAGAAGATTTATAATATAGATAATGATTTTGGGTATATATTCTTTCAGGTTTTTTTTGATCCAAAGGGATTTAGAGGTGTCAATAAGTGAAGGGATGGAGCGGCCTTTTATAAGTGGGGGAGAGGACACACATGAAATTTTTTAAAAGAATAAAGTGTACCCATATTTTTCACATTCCAAAAGGCTATAAAATGGTCCATTATAGACCCTTATAGGTTATAAGGTCCAAATATGGCATAAATATAGTTTTGGAAAAGTTTTAGGTCATTTTTAACCCTTATCTTTTTAGCTTAACCCCTTAGTAAACCTGTTTTTACCTTAAACGTGGTAATTAATTTTTACTGCCTTTACTTTTCATAATGGTCAAAAATTAAGTTGAACTTATAAGATAATATAAATTATTATTATTAAAAATATATAATCCATTCTTATAAATTAAATTCATAGAAGTGGTAGAATTTAGTTTAAAATAAAAACTAGAGATGCTTCGAAAAAATGGTTTTTCAAAAGAAAAACTTACAAAAGTTTAAAACGTTTTTATATCATAATTCATTAAAAAATTAACTAAAAAGACCTAAATTGGTTATATTTTAATATAATTGAACAAATTTTACTTTAAAACTAATTTAAAATATAATTAAACTATGTAAATAATTTAAATTAGAATATTGTTTTTATTAAAAATCAATATTTTCACTATTGTTCAAAAAAAAATATTTTTTGAAAATTATCAAAAATTAATCCAAGAATAAATTTGAAATATTTATTTCAAAAATGATTTTTATTTTTTAAAACACATTTTCTAAATGTGTTAAAAATTAATTTTAAATTATGTGCACAATGCGCGACTAAACCACCTTCTAGAAAGATATAATATTTCCAAAAACATTTCTTTTTTCTTTCAAATGATTCTTATTCTATTTAAAATAAATAAATAACCAATGAATTATTTTGTACATTTGTAAACCATATAATTTTAATAAATTATTTTTTACTATTCATTTATTCCAACTTAATAGTAAGGTTATAACTATCATGTTTTAAATAATAATATTTTAATAGATTATTATGTTTCATTTAAACCTAGTGTTGCATGCATCCCATGCTATCAAAGAAATGAGATTTATTTAAAAATAATTATATTGTAAAGTTTAAAGGTGTTTTATTCTCTTATAAGATTAGTTTTTCTTTTTATATATGTTATTGATCATAGTGTTCCTCTTTTTAAATCTCGGGGTGTAACATCTAGGCCTGGAAGGGGCAGGCAGGTTAGTCCAAACCAATCTAGTTATAGGACCTACCGGTGAAAAAAACCCTATACTCGATGTTGGTAACTAGGTAGGAAGATTATGGAAAATCTATCATTTGAATTTGACTAAAAAATAATAATTAATTTGCATCTTCTTGTGGAGGGAGTCTTAGTGAAGATTTCAGTCCAACCCCCCCCCCCCCCCCCACCACCATTTTTTTTAATTTTTTCCTCTTATCTATTTCTTGATGTTCCCCTCATAGTTTTTTTATAATAAAAAATTTAAATTCTAAATTATCCTTTAAAAATTTTCTAAAAATGTGTCAAATGTTGGCCCGGTCAGGAAACACAATTCCATCCATTTGAATCAATCTAGAATAAAGGGGTTTACTAAAAAAGTTATAACCTTGATTATAGTGTGTGTGTGTGTATATATATATATATATATGAAAACATCTATATATATACTTTAAATTTTAAGCTTTAAACAACTAACTTCGATCCGATTTTAAATTTTGTATGATCATAAATTTTTCATATGAGATCAGATCAAAGTGAGGTTCATTGAAATGGAACCACTAATATTTCATCTAAAAGAATTTATTTAAAATTTAATTTTTTCCTTTGATTAAATTATCACCTAATCACTCTGACACTAATTATTGGTACTAGGGTGAAAAATGGAAGTAGGTGAGCTGGGGATTTAAAATTTTTATCATCGAAACAATTTTACAATTTAATCTCCAATGATGCATAGCTTAGAAAAAGGTATAGTATATTTCATGAAATAATTTAATCACAAAAAAATAAATCAAACAATTACCTCATTCGATTTGAAGAAACATTTGATAGCTACACACATATGAAGACCATTTCTTGATGGAACAGGCATTAAATCCCTCTATATCATCCACACATGCTTCAATAAGTCAATAGAAATTACGATCATCAATATATAGGTTATATAATAGAGATTTATGAATCCTTCAATTTCCCAACATTCACAACAATTCCAATCCTTCTATCCGTGAAGAATAACATTGATCAATTGCATGGATTGGTTGCTTCTCTCTCTAGGATGTAGGATAGATGAGAGGGGATCTCTCAAATTCAAGTGATGAATAGTGTGCTGAATGAGAGCCTCAACATACTTATAAAGTGAGGTATAAAATAACATAAAATGGATTCCCTGCCCATGAATATGTATTACCCACTAAATAATCCACAAATGACGTGTTATGGCCTATAAAATGTGCCATAAATTTCATTTATATTTTTATCACTTACTTGTAATTTAATAAATAAATTACATGATAAAATAAAGTTATAAACTCTACTCATTATTCATTAAAATATTATACATACCTTGAATATTAAAATAATATTTGTTTATTAAATATTTTCCCATGTATTCACTTAAATACAAATAAACACATTAAATAAATAAATTCAAGTCCAATTATTCAACATATAAATATTAATGAATTTATTTATTTATTTGGGATCATTTTTACTTAGAAATCCCCCGAACCCTATGGTGGATCCCACAATGTCCTATAATCCTATTTATTAGAATAGGACAGACTTCTGAATATGCTAAGTGTGTAACCCCCCAGGCCCTTTTCTTCTTAGTAGTGAGTACCAATCATAGAATAGGAAAAGAGTCTAGAAACCCATCAAGGACCTTAAGGAGATAATGTATAGTCATAGTAATGACAACCTCATATGAACATACATCATGTAATATAATCTATTTATCTCACAATATCTCATAAAGTAGGATTCACAGTTTATGACATCATCCTTTTATGAATTATTATTAATTAACCTTACTAGATAGAATTACCCTCTTATACCATGGCCAGGGATTTAGTGAAGGTACTGCCATTTTGATCAATTAGTCCTAATATATCACTTACTTTCATAATTTAAAATCTTTGTCTTTATTATTCAATCAATATCATACCATCAATGGTGCACCCAACACAAGATACCTTACCATTTCATAAATTCCATGGTTTTTTTCTTGAATCAATGTATATACTTAAATGGTACACACTTATAATAATATCAATCCATGAGAAAATGTCTTGTTTTCATATATATTAATTACTAATAACACCTGAAATATATGTTGTTTCTATTGGCGGGTCATTCCTCATGAGCTCATATACTTGAGATCACCAAGTATGAACTTCATGAGAAGAAGCATCAATACTTATAAGCCCCAAGAACCTTATTGTTAATCATCATCTATATCCTATCAGTATAATGTATTTATACCATAGGAAGAAATTTTAAGATTCCTATCATGGTATCCCTATGTTTTCATTATAGATTATGAATTGTTATAACCATTTGATACATCATATAATCTAAGTAATTTACTATATAAACCATATATGTAGAAGTAATTATACTATTATGGTAAGATAAACACATGTACATATCAAATTTTATACATGTAAAAGTAGTCAAAGTACATAAAGTAGTTAGTTTTAGGGCACCCACTTACAATAATTTTTACATTAGAAAACTCAAATCTATGTTATTTCCAATTCTGACTTCACATTGGTACAAACCACATTCAGGATGTAAATCCCTCTACCTCCAAGTCTCATATATCGGACTCTAAAAACAAGTCATTGGAAAAAAACTTGGGTTTCTCTTTTGACTAGATCAAAATAGTGAAATCCTTATCCCATGTAATAACCTATACTTATTAATGGAATACTAGATATTAGCTCTAACTATTTTAAGTCATAACAATACTCACTATGGCATGATTTCCCTCTAAGAATGTAATGTTTAATCTTAAACAGACTTGATTTAATGTCACCCTAGCCTCATCATGATGTCACACACATACTACATTGTGTAATTAAAGAGCTATATCTATACAACCATATTCCTATCATTTATTGGTTCACCTCTACGATTGGAACCTTTCGCAACAATACTCACTTTGGAACAAGTTATTCATATATAGTCTGCGCGCAACATGACCTAACCCACTACAACATGATATGATATTTATTATTATTCAATAGGTTTAAAATTGATCTTATATAACTTTAACCAAATCAATAATATACTCTAATTTAATCTTCCATATGTATTTTGAAGTGTGTTCACTTCCCAAATGGTTCAATTTCTCTTTTAGCTGTAAAATTTTTATATAACATGATACAATTTGAGGCATGATCCATGTGGTAATAGTGTGACATATGTCCTATAGATAGTACTACCGTAGATTTATCCAACGTCTTCCAAAAATCCTCTAATCACCATGATTTTACCTCTTAAACCTATTTTTAAGTATTCTACAGTAGATTTTTTAACAAACACAACCCTAAAAATACTATAAGATGATTTTTTTGAAAATATACCTCTTTAGGTTTGTTGAAAACCCTTCAACCCATCCATGATAATTGCAACTTAAACATATATAACTAACCCAAAACAAATCCTAAAACCTATTTCCTTTTAAGAGTTTATTTATGATTTGATAATCATCCACTCTAATATCACATGAGTCAATATCCTTGTTAAAAACAAGAGTTATATGAAAAGTTACACATGAAAATAGTTCCTTGATCATCATGCTCTTCAATACTTCATAACCAAGATTCTCCTAGATTTCATTCAATTACTCTTCCCCTTTCCAAGATTTCACCATGGGATAGATCCCCCATAAATCAACAAGAAAGAATAATTCCCAACATATTAATATTAAATCATGGGTAACTTCTCTAAACCATATAAAAACCTTCTATACCTTTATAAATGAACCCAAAGTTCACTTATTTGAATGTTCAAAAGAGTGAGATATAAATCCAAAAATTTAGTGCATGAGAATTATCATACCTTGATAATAATAAACAATTCTAGAGGTGAATAGGGGTCCCTTTTCCAAACCATCTTGTTGGATAGAGATAGTTAGACCTCAAGAGATAAACGATGCCTCTCAAAATCATACATGGGTAGTGACTTTATCATGATTTTAATTGATTGATTTATAGAATAAATAGAAATTATCTAATGAAAATAAAATTCATGAATTATTTTATGAAAACTATTCCCTAAAAATATTTACATGAGACTATAATATCATGTTATCATGTCTGTAGTCATCATAGAACATTAATAAAATAAAAAAAACCTTCCATTATATGAATAAATTGAAACAAGAAGGAAGATAAGAAATTTTAGTCTCAAGATATCAATTATTGTACTTAACTCAAAGGTTATGTCCAAAGTATATCACTGGTGGTGTGTACCAATAGTAGTTTATTCCCAAATCACAACCAAGAGGGGTTGATTCTTACTTTAAATTACAAAAATACTATTTACATAGAAAATCCATAATCATATGAGAATCCAACTCTGGGGAAGATTTCAATATAAACATGATTAAAAGTTTAAGGAATATATTTTATTTGAAACTTTTAATGAAACAAGTTTTGGTAATAAAGAATACTTGATTAAATTACTTTAAAGAAAGATAGAAAAACCCAAAAAGGTGTTTGAAGACGTGTTAAACCCTATGAAAGAAAACTTTATTTTGAACCATTTAAAAACTCAACCCTTTAGATAAAAGGATAAAAAACTATATATAAAACCAAATTATGAGTTTTAAGTTTGAACCATTCATTATCACTCATATAAATCAGTCATCACTTCACTACCAATGTAATTTCTTAACCAGTGGTTATGTTTGGATATTGGATTATGACATGTTCTGGTTTATGTGGAATGATATTGTTTCACTTGGTAAGGTATGGTTCAAGTTTAATAAATTGTGGTTCAATATAAGTCATTACCATAAGGACTTGGTATATAACTTAATACCAATTTAAGGGAACATTCCAATATCCTTTCATTTTAAACCTATGTGATATAACCTAACACATATTAACAAACAATCTTCTTTGTTTTCCAAAATTCAGGGAACAAATTCCTACTCTTTTTAGAAATTAGATGTGAATGTGAGTACACAACTCCCAATTAAAGGACATGTTACTACCCCTTAAGTTGGATTCAAAATATGGTTGAAGTGGTGGATCATTACCAGGAACTTAATGAATGATAGTTAATACAAGGATTCATGTGTAATAATTTTTTTCTTGGGCTTATGATAAAAATGATATAAGTAGTCATTTTATAATATTATAAACTTTTAATCATGCACGATTCACACAAAATGATTTTCAAAAGATGCATGGGTAAAATAAAAACAAATACACAGTTCATATGAAAATAACATAGGATTTAATTAACTATTTTCTATAAAAAATACTATTTAAAATCCATTCATTTGTAATTCTAAAAATAGAGTGTTTACTTTAAATTTAATTTTGGAAAATATGTTTTATACATGTTTTAGTCATATCTTGAAAATCACCTAGAGGATCGATACCACCTGCCATAATCATCGATAAAATTTATCAATGTCATTGAACATAAATCATATCCCAATAATTATTAAGAAAACACAATGAAACATGAAAAAAAATTCCTTATTAAATCCTAATAACATAATTATCAAAATACAAGAATAGAAAAACCTAAATAAAAACTCAAGAAGAATACTTTTAAAGATCATTTTATAATTGAATGGCCAAAATCCCTAATTAAAAACCACTCAATCATAACCCAATTCCATCCTAAAACCTACAAATATCTTAAAAAATCACACCTCAGTAACCTCTTATTGAAGAATTAGTAAGAGTAAACCAATCATCTCATAATATTTTCTTTATTCCGATATAATTTTAACACCTAGTTAGATATGTGATTTCACAATGTATTGGAGAAATATGTAATGAACCAACCCATCTGGGCCCTTCTGGCCTATAGAATGCTGAGCTGCTATAACCCCAAGACCACCTCCAATAGGCCAAGGGTTGGAGATAAGAACTGAGAAGACATAATATAAAATTATAGGTCTTTTCATAATATACCTGTATGCACACACCTATCCATCTCCATGAAATTTTACAGATAAACAATAAAAGGATAGTAACCTCTTCATTAAACCATGTATGAAATAACCTCTTGGGAATACATCAGATTATGGAAGTATAAAACCAAAATAGAAACGGGAAAAATACTAACCCATCCAGAAAAGAATTATTAACCTAAAAACAACTAGGAATGAAGAAATTTTAGAAATCCCAGCTCCTGATCTCCAAGCTCGACCACCGTATGAGGCCAATGCACCTAGGTATCTCCATGATCCACCATAATCACCATTGATATTTTTTGTCTATATAAGACACAACACATGCGAGAAACTCCATTATAGGGGTGAGTATATACATACCCAGTAGGTCACCCTGAAAATAGAAATAGAGCAATAGAGAGATAGGAAAAAATTTATCTCAACCTAAAGAAAGAGGGAAAACCCCCTACATATACATATATATATATATATGCTCATAATGAAACCCAAATGAGAGAGAAAGAGGATCTACATCTCACAACCTATATAAAGTTGACGAGTAAGAATACAGCTCAAAATGTACATAACTGATTCCCAACATCAAATAAAAACCCACCAGAATATATATTGTGGGACCCATTACTTGCTTCTATGCTCCACATCTGAGGGATCCACAACTCATGTGGAGGACCTACACCCTACCGGAGCTCAAAGATGGGGAGTAACACTCTATGTATAGAGGACTTGTGCTCATTTAGTGGAGTATCATCTCTATTTAAATAAAGAATATGTGGAACTCGTGACCTGGTGTAACAAGGGAGTAATAACCCCAAAATATTTTTGATAGTATGGGGAACCCATTCCCTAGTGCGATAGGGGTGTACTAACCCCAGAATATCTCTTATGATCTTATCCTGATCACTACCATAATAGAAAACCATGTAGAGAATTTTTATTCTCAAAACATCTTGAATTGTATCTTATGTTCCACAAATAAGGTCACCATCATATTTTATACAGAAAACTACTCATATTAGGCTACTCGTAGGCTAAAATCTAAGTCTAAATGAAGGATATACAAGAATAAGACGTCAAAGGATGGAATACATGACATGTATAGTGGTCCACCTAAAGTGTGACCTCACATCATCACCTAAATGTGTAATATTTTGGGCATGTATTAGAATCCATGTCATAGTACACAGTTTTTATGGGTCATGCATGACATTTCTTGTCCATTCAGTATCATCCCATATGCTCCTAGACTTTCCCATGTATGTCAGGTAATTCCCATGTACATGGTTGTGCCAGAGTAGTAACCCATGCCTGTGTACTCCTAGAGTACATGGAACGTTTGAATGTATGGGGACATAGGTGTGTGCCGTCTGGAACATAACTTGGCCACCTGGGTTAGTTCACACAGCATGTGGCTCTGGCCACACAATTCGCGATCCTTAACTTTTTTTGAAACCCTATCATTGTATCTAGGTGGCTACACACTTTGTATTCTTATAGGATACATGGCGTGTAGTTGGGTTTTCCATAGAAACAAATTTTCCCTCACATGGTTTTTAGATCCATCGCCACTACTATGATTCTCACCTATTAACCACCTCAAATCAAAGGAAATATCCTCTGACCATAGTTTTGTAGCCTCTAGTGGCTGAAAAACAGGATCTAGTGATCCACTCGAAGCCCGTAGTGCTAGTTGCCATGCCTCCCACACCAAGTCATCCTATTCCATCACTTATCTGAATCATGAATCCACAAAATATTTCCCACAAATCACAATCCTTCCTAATCCATCTGCAAAACACTGATTCATTCATCGTTCACCAAACCACCATGAATCTGGGGGTTCAATCACATTTGAACTCACCCCAAAAATGTATAACTGAGACCTCATGGTCCAATAGTGAAGAACGCAGAGAATAGATGGGGGAAAGGCACAAATAAAAATGTGAAAACATTATTTTCCAATCGATATTTTCCAATGATCATAGATCATGGAAATTATGGTGATAAAATGGAATAATCATAAATAAAATGAATTAAATAATTTTAACTCATCTATGGGGATCATAAGAAGAATGTGTGATCATAAAATCAAAATTTGATATTAAATAAATGATAAATATTTTGATAAAAAGGGATTAAATCCAAAATTTATGAGACCTACCTCAATTTGGGATCAATCATTGGTGAATAATGCAGTATCTAGTTAATGAGAAGTTATGTTTCCTTCACTTCCTCTCGATCCACTTCGATTTGATCAAACATCATCCCCTAATCTCGATCTAACAACCAAAATCACTAAATATCCTCTAAATTATCTTAGGGTTTAAGTGGATAAACCTAGATAATTATTATAACAAGGTATATATAAAGGATTTTTGTTCATGGGTGTTTAAAATAAAAAATATATTTATTTTAATTAAATACACCGCCAATGACTTCCCCAATCGGATGTCTGGATCTCACCAACCTTAGGTCACACATAGGGTAAAACCCATGTTCCGGACACATATGTGGTATCAAATTTCAAATCCATGAATCCATTTTATATTTATTCCACTATTATAGGTATACTATGAGTGCGTGATATTAATATATTTAATATTTTTATAATATCAATTCCAATTCCACTGGGCCTCAGAATCTCACTTCACCTTGGATATTGCCTTTGAAAATATTTCATAATATATATCAAATCATTAAAAGTAAAAAAACAAGGTCACTCCATTCTATTATCCTTCAAGTATTTTTTTTCCGAAAAAGCACAATTTAAACAAAAAGGTGGGGATACTAAACAGACATGTGGATCTCCCACTCCTAGGAGCTCTCCTGCATGCTCCTGTACTGCTATAGCCCACGAAAAAATAGAATAGTCCATCCTCACAGGATCCACTCCTGAAAATCCTCAATCACCATCAGGTACTCTACTAAGGTGGCTCTATCCTCAGTTTCTAACTTGACTGAGTTGATAATGTGCTTAGGATCATGCATATAACTTCTCATCTATGACACATGGAACAAATAAAGCACCTTCCCCAACTATGGGGGTAAGGATAGGTGGTAATAAACCTCAAAACCCATATATAGGATCTAGAATATCCTGATGAACTTCTAAGATAGCTATCCTCTCTGGATAGACCTAAATAATCCTCATTATTGGGAGACTCTTAAGAAATCAAGGTCTCCCTGCTCAAACTCCAAGGGCCTACGACATCAATCTGAATAATATTTCTATTATCTCTATCTTATCCTAATATGATCATGTATCACTTGAACTTTCTCTTTAGTCACCTACACCATCTTAGACCAATAAGATATGTATCTCTAATCTTTGTACAACACAATAGTGACAAACATGGTCTCCCATATAGGTCCTAGAAAGGTGTCATGTTGATTTTAAAGTGATATCTATTATTATAAGAAAGATATAATAATTGTAAGTGATCCTATAATCTCTAGAAAATCCAAAAAACAATCCCTCGGTATATCCTCTAACACCTGGATAGTGTCCTTGGTCTTCCCATACATCTGGGGGTGAAATGTTTTACTCATCCAAAACTTTACCTAAATTACTCCTATAGGACTCTCCAAAACCATGATGTAAACCTCACATCACATTTAGAGACAATCATCGAGGGTACCCCATGGATTCAGACAATCTCCCATGTAACTCCCCAACCCCAATTACCCAGAGTCGGTTCATTATTACATAACATTGGCATGATCCCAAAAGATCAAGTCTATAAAGACTGATTAGTTTATTACCCTTGGAAACACTCTATACATTCATAAATTTTACATTACATCATAAAGTGAAAACTACATCAAAATTTTGTCTCCACACTCATATCCCCTTATACTATCCCTGCAGGTTATTCATGAAATACTTCTTCACATCCTGGGAAAAATAAAACATAGAAAGGGGTGATCTCAAATGCCCAGTAAGGATAACAATATTGCAGAAACTTCCATAAATAAGAATAAATATTTAAGGCAATGTATAACTAAAACAAAAGCCTTTTAAACTTGAACTTCAGCATAATATGGTAGAAATAAAATTAAATAATTCCATTTACTTATTCACATGGATATTCTACTAGTCGAATAATCACATGCAATATCAATAACCACTTTCATTGTGATGAAATGCATAATTCCAGACTATCATAACCATGTAGCCAAGGCCTCATGCTAAGACTACAAATAAGATTTTGTCAAGGCCTCGTGCCAAGACACTAGTTTGTCTCATGATACATACTGATGCATCGAGGAGCTATAGTGGGCTCCACCCATCACTTACTAAGTCGAATGAATTCCTCATATGAACAAGTTTAAACATAACATAACCATTCGTATTAAAACTAGCATACGAAATGTAAATACTTTCTCCATAAACCATGAATGGTATAAAAATAACACATCCATAGTAAAACATATCACAAAACCTTCAATACAGTATGGAAATTTTTTATCATAATAAATCAACTTCAAATAAGCTTAAAATCTATCAAACAATGTTGACATGGATGAAATCAAAACTATTTGAGAGAAATATCTATTTTTTGAAATCATTTAAAAGTCACATAATTATAAAATAATACATTTAATGTGAAAATATTCTTACAATATTGTAAGGGAAGCTTCGAATATTTTACAATGGTGGAAAATAACCACACCCGCTGTATAAGTTAAAAAAATACATTCTTACCTTAATTTGTTGAAAAGGTTAAAAAGGTCCTTGTATGGAAAATGACGTAAAGATTCCTTTATAAACTTGTTATAAAATTTAAACAAAGATATAAATGACTTTAACCCATATTCTATAAAATAGTAAGAATGTTTTGAAATACATTTTTAAGAAATGTGGATGTGGATGATAATGAGGTCCCAGAAGATAATTACGTATAAACAATATCAGATAATGAAGAGATTGTGAAATAAACCCTTACCAATTTGGTAACTTACAAAACATACACACCATGAAAGAGGTATCATACAATGAATATGTAAATATAGATAAATTAAAGTATATTACACAAAGAATATAATTATGGGAAGTACATACACGACACAAAATGTAATAGTGTCAATATGGCACGAATCTCACGGGAATAAGGAGTGAGATGAAAATCCCTTACCTTGTAATTTTCCTTGATAGAGTGTAGGTTAACCTCTTGTATAATAGTTAAATCATTGTTATTAAATTATACAAGAATAATATACATAAATATGATATCATATATGATCTTTTAATATTTCTTTGTTAATGATATTTTATTATTATCATCGTTTTGGGTGTAAACTGATTCGTTTTCCTTTATATGCTTCGTTACGTAAGTCGTGTTTTTATGGATAGGTTGTATCTTATTCATATCCAGAATTATATCATGTTCTTAAAAATTACTTTTAATCATCAAATGATAATTATCCTTGAATGGATATGATGGGGAAATGAATTTCATCATGTTCGTGGAGACGGTAATCCGTACGTACGCACGAACGCTACTTCCATTTCATTTTTCATTTTAAAAGGAATCAAAACGAAATGATACATAGGTATATTATTATTACAATAAAATATAATATCTTATATATGTTACTTATGTTCAGTAACTCCATCCTTTATATGTTACATGTATGGTATGAATGAGTCATATCACTTTGAGGGGGCGGTAGTCTGCACTTCCTCAAATGAAATTATCGTATATATATATATATATATATAACATGAAACGAATAATGGTATGATATAAAATGGAATTACAGAAGATTATATATAAAATAAATATCATTAATATCATATTTAATTATAGTTCCATCATAATGTCCACCATGAGAGGTGGTAGGAGATAATTGAACAATCATCATTTCGTGAGGCGTTCGGTTGTCATCCACAGAAACATTATGTTCTTCAACCATTAGATGGAGGTGTGTGTAAGTGTAGTTTGAATACTTCTCATAAAAATATCCTAGTATATTTAGGATACTGTTTTTGTTACAAAAGAAAACAATAAGAAGATTTTATGGGTTGGAGAAGTAAAATAAAAGAAAAGCTAAGAGAAATCATTACATTTAATTTGGGTAACTCCCTTTGGTTTGAACCAAAAAAGACTCTTGAAGTGCCTTCTGCCTAAGATAAGGCTTCTAGGAGGTGTAGAGGGATGTAGGGAGATTAATTGGGCAGATTTTGGACAATCTAAAAGGCTTTAGAGGTGTGATTAATTGGTTATAAGTGGTGTTCTTTTATAAGGGGGAGGAGGGTCTCTTTAGGAAAAACTTAAAGTATTAATTTATAATAAATTCATATTCAGTTTGTAATGGCTGAAAAGTGGATTATTCAAAGTCTAAAGTGGGTATGGGTAGAAAACCACTCAACCAATAGATTTTAGATAGTTTTGGGTCACTATAGTAACCTTAACATTTAGATTTAACTCTTAGTTAAATAGTTTGACATTTACCATGTCTCTTTATATTTTTTTATTATATAGTTAATAAACTTACTATATACTTCCAAGAGACCCCCAAGTAGTACATTAATGATACACCTATAATTATATAAGTACTTTGGCCGAACCTTAGATTTTTATGAATATAATATCAATTAATAATATAATATTTTTTTTAAAACTCTTTTATGTCAATTTTGACACTATTGGGTATTTTGTTTTTGATAAATTCATAACATCATTATTACTTAAAATAAAATACATATAACCAATAATAATATGTCATATTAACCTATAAAATTATTTGAATTCATAAAAAGTCTCAAATTACATTTATTTGGCTATTTATAATATAAATTATTTTAATATTTCATTAATTAGGTAATTATTGCATCATCATTGTGTCATAAATAAATTAAATTATTTAATGTCTAAAAATTATAAATAAAATAACATTTTGTAGGAAATATTTTTAGAGTTCTAATGAATATTTATATTTGAATTTATCTTATGTATAACCCTATATTAAAAATGTTTTAGTTATTAAACTTTGATTTTAACTCTTTTAACTCTTCTTTAAATTAAATAATAATAAATGTCCTAATCTAATACAAGTGGACGAAAGAGGTTCATATTTTATTCCTAAGGTTGTTTTTGGTCGAATTATACTTAGCCAATAGAATTAGGACATGTGTTAGGGTAATAATAATTTCATTTTTACCCTTAATTGCCCTATTTACTTTTTACCGTGGTAAATAAATGTATAAAGTTACTATTCCCCAAAAATTATTTTTATCTTATTGAACCACATTTTACTTCTTGATACTAACCGTGTCTCTCAGATTTTTTGAAATTCCACTCATAGAAGCGGTAAAATTATGTTTTATGTGAATTTGCAAATTCTCCTAGGAGATGGGTAAAAGACGGTGAAATGTTCAATAAAATTTTTATATGTCTAAAATTATTATAAACTGACTCCAATGAATTATATTGAACTTATATAGGTATTACGTATCTATTTTGACCTAAAATAAATTTAAATAAAATAGATAATTATTTAAATAAAGAGTCGGTTTTAACCAATAACTCCGTGTTTTTCACTATTTATCAAAAATTCAAAGTTTTCATAAAAATACCAAAAATTCACCCTAGGCTAATTTCAATATTCTAAATCCAAAAATGAAGTCCATTTTGAAAGATAAAATTTATAAAATTTCAAAAAGTGGGTATTACTATTCATAATGGGTAGTTTGATTGGTCATGGTGTGTTAGAATCTTGAAATTGCGTACAATGCAAGCTATTGCATTATTCAAAGGGAAATGTACAGTGGATTCTTGGGGTGTTACATACCACATGAACAATTTTCCCAGACTCTCCACTAAACTCTACTCCCTAATGGCAAGGAATTCTTCCCACTTCATGAGTCTATCAGCAATCACCCAAATTGCGTCATGGACACTCACTATTTATGGAATGTCTATCAAATATTACATGGATAAACCATTCCATTTCAACTCTAGGATTTCAAGAGTCTATTTCAAATCTATCATAACCTCGCACTCTTCCATCACTTACTGACATGTGATACACAGACAGAAAAAATCAATTATGCTCTACCTCATACCATCCCACCAAAATTATTGTTGAAGGTCCTTGTACATCTTCTTCAATATGGTATTTACATCCAAATGGGAAGTGTGAAACTCCATCAACACCTACTATCATATTGTGATAGGAAACATGTTTTTCCTTAGAAAAGGATGATGACTTCCAATCCTTCTAAAATTCCATATAGTGAATCTCCTAAAGATATCTAAACATGAAGAACCTCATAGTCAATGTCCCCTAAATGGGCCTCTCTCATATGTTGGAGAATTGAAGAAATCAATACCATTTACTAAATATGATATACACCCCTCTCCTATGATAGGGTTAGCTTTAAAAAATCCAACTGCTCAGATTCCTCCTCCACCATGCTGGAATGGGATTTCTTACTAAGGGAATAAACCACCACATTTCCATTCCTAGGAGTATAGACTATCTTGAATTCATAGTTCTATAGGAACTCCAACCCACATCTATGTCTTAGGTTCAGATCTCTCTAAATGAAGATATACTTGAGAATCTGATGGTCTGAGTAAACCATGAGGCGCTCTTCTAGAAGATAGTGCATCTACATCTTCATAGATAATACCACCACTACCAACTCCAGATCATGAGTCATGTAGTTCTACTCATGGGATCTCAACTGCCTCATCTCATATGCGATCACTGCTTAATTCTACATTAACATGTAGTTGATCCAATCTCTAGAGATTTCACAATAAACTATGTATTCTATTCCATCCTTCAGTAGTATCAACAAAGGATCATTGGTCAACCTCTACCTCAACTGCTTGAAGGATCCTTGAAACTACTCGATCTAGATAAACGGATTCCATTTCTATGTTAGCGAGGTCAAATGGACTACTATCTAGATAATTCATGCATGAACCAACTGTAGTACCTCACTAATCTAAGAAAAATCTTCACTAATTACACACACTTGGGTGGCTCCCAAGTAAGCACTGCATCAATCTCCATCAGGTCCACAACTAAACTATGCTCATAAATGACATGCCCTAGAAAGTGAACCTCATGGATTATTAATTTTCACTTCTAGGGATTACCATAAAGATAGAGCTCCTTGAGTAAGTCTTGGACCATTATTAAGTTCCCTACACGCTCCTCTTTGGTGTAGAGTATATGAGTGTGTCATCAATGAAGAAAACCACAAATCAGTTCAAGTATGGTGGGAAGATCCAGTTCATAAAAGCTATAAAATAGTAGGGGAATTCATCATGATAAAAGGAATCAGCAGGAACTCATAGTGTTTATAACAACATCATACTTTAATCTTCAAAATATCATCCTCATGAACACTTAACTAGTGGTATCAAGACCTAATATCAGTCTTCCAAAACAAACTCGTGCCTCACAACTAGTCACATACGTAATAAATCCTCATTAAGTGGTACTTTTTCTTTATTATTTCCTAGTTTAGGTGATGATAATCAACAAAAATACTCAATCTCATGTCTTCCTTTTTCACACACAAAAAATTGGAGCTGGCCAGGGGGCATACTAGGATAGATGAAACCCTACTCTTGAAGATCCTCCAACTACACCCTCAACTACAGAAGCCCAAAAAGTTCCATAAGATATGTTTCTGAGGATATTGGCATGGTATTAGGTTGCATGTTGATATAAAAGTCTATGTCTCACCATAGAGGTAGTTCAGAAAAATATTTGGGGAATATTTCTATAAATTCCTCTACTTCCAAGGGAATCCAAATGTCTAAACATCCTACTACTCTAAGGGCCAAAATCACCAAAGAATGGGTAATGGGTTGCAGCTTCCTGATCACAAGGTATGCTCACTTAGCCATGTGATCTCTCTCACCCATAAAGGAGAATCTCACCCCATTAGTCTGAAGGCATCTAGATCATCTGTGATGACATTCAATTTGGTCCCAAACCTTGGACTACCAATCCATACCCAAGATGATATCCTAAGGTCTCATCATGATGAACAAGAGGTCCCATGTGAAACTATCTTTACCAAGAGATATCTCACATTGTTTAAAGATATAAGATTTCAAAGAATAACTCCCTGTAGTAACATTTATCCATAAATATTGGGCTAGAGTCTCAAATAGAATCTCCAACTCTCACACCATGAATAAGAAGATGAAAGAATGACTCACACCTATGTATACTAGTATTGAAGAAATAGTAGAATAAGCATAGATCATACCTCATATCATCTCATGTGCAGCCTGGTCATATCCCTCTATGGCATGTAACTATTTATGGCTATGATCGCTAGATCCCTGATCCTATTGGTCACTTGGTGGTGTTGGTCTTGGTAGGATCTTGTGACATCTTCCTCCACCCATTGTTCCTCCCTCTAGAGCTTATCTTGATCCTCTACAAGCACTACCTCCCAAAGGGATACCCTATCTATGTATGGGAAATCCTTAATCATGGTAATGACTCTTCCATAAAGGTAAAACCACTATATTTCTATCCTTACCTGCATAAAAGGTCAAGAAATCATGAGTTAAGTAACCACTCCCATTTTAAGCACTAAACCACCCCTCTCCGAGTTGACTGGATCCTTTATGTGATCCCTGAGTTGTAGATCCTTGTGTTTGAGATCAATAATTTGAATGAATCCTATTATGGGATCTTGATGTCTTACACCTACTACCTACTATAGAAAACTTAGCCACATGATTCCCATTGTCAACTCCAACCACCCAGTGCCCCTCTATTATGAATATCTCAGTCATTATATCCTTCTATAGCAATCCAATGTAGGTGGGTAGGTATAAGAAAACCACACTATCTCAAATGTATCTATGGAGACCCTGATTGAACTCCTTCACTTGGAATAATGTATCTTGTACCATATCAAGGGAGTATTGCATAACGTCAGTGAACCTCATGACATACTCATACACAGACATAAAACTCCACTGTAGCTTAAGAAGCTACTGGATCTAAATTGAGCATAGAAACAAAGGGTAATACTCCTAAAAAATAGTTTCTAGAGGTCAGACCATGATATTTCCATCTCTTCATGGGTCTACATAACTAAAATCTACCAGTGCCCGGCCTCTCCATAGAAAAGACTACATTCCAACACAGCCATCTGATCTGTCAGGGTATGAACTAGAATGAAGACTCAAAACACCAAATCAATAAAATCCTCCACTACTTATGGATCTGGATCAGCCTAGAACATTAGTGGTCATTGATATTGGAACTTAAAGAGTGTGATAAGACCATGTGAATCCTCAACCTAAACTACCAATACTATCTACTACTCAATAGTTGGGGGTGATTCTCTCTAACCATCTGGAGGAAACACCTTATGGTATATCCCAAAAATTGAGGCCTCATCACTTATCGGATTGTATTAATGATCCTGAATCATTAACTTGGTTGGATGTCTTTATGGAGGTATCCTTAAATTGATCAAGACATAACACATCTGTATGAGAATATATATATATGTGGGGAGATTACTTAAGAATTATAGTCAAAGGACTTAATCCTATATGATGCATATATCATTGTTCTCTGCAACCAATGTCTCAGTATACCTTGTAGAAAAGTAGGTATTCAGATTCCTAGTGTATATATATGTTAGCCACCACACCAACACTGGGTCCCCAAGCCTAAAAGCCACACTTGAGATACTTTGACATTGTTTCCCTAAGTTTCTAATGGATTCTCACCATGGGTTCGTTTTTATACAAACCCAAGGATGAACCGCCTTTGATACTACTATGTAATGACCCGACCCACCAAGGACCACCTAGATGGTAGAAGGCCAATCCTCTACAACCCCAATCTCACCTCCAATAGTCTATGGGATGGTGACAAGTTACAATAAGTTGTAATATAAAATGGTAGGCCATTAGGTATTATACCTGTATACACACACCCATTTGTATCCATGAAACAACGCATATGAATATTAAAAACACAATAACCAATATATTAAACCATGTATGTAATAACCTCTAGAAAATACATCAGAGTATGATAGTATAAAATTAAAATATAAATAGGAAAAATATATTCCCACCTAGAAAAGAAGTCCCAACTAGAGAACAACTAGAAATGAAGAAATCTGAGAGATCTCGACTCCTCATCTCCAAGATCGACCACTATATGCAGTCAATGCACCCATGTATCACTATACTCTATTGTAATCACCACTAATATATCTTTTATCTTCATAATACATAATACATGTAGGAAAATCAAATGAAGCGGTGATTATATACATACCCAGTATGACACCTCAAAAACTGAAAGGGTCCAATAGAGAGATACAATAAAATATATATCAACCCAAATAAATTGGGAAATGAAACCCAATAGAGACACTTATATATTCTCATAAATTAACTCATATGAGAGATAAATGATATCTTTATCTCACATATCATCCAAAGTTTATTAATGAGACTACATATCCAAAATTCCATCACTAATTCCGATCATCAAATATAACATCACCAAAATATGTGTGGAGGGGCCTACTCCTCACTTTAAAGCTCCACATTCAAGGGAGCCACAACTCCTGTGGAGGACCTGCACCCCATAGGAGGTTGGATATGGGTTAGTAACACTCCATAGATAGAGAACATGTGACCTTGTAGGGGATAACTATATCTATTAATATAAATAATATGGGTAACCGACACCTTGGTGTGATAGAGGAGTATTGGCCCCAACATCTCTTCAATAATATGGGGAACCTATGAATTGGTAAGATAAGGGATTACTGGCCCTGACATCTATCCAAAAATCCTTCCATGATCATTGTCATCATTGAGTGCTGCCTAAAGAAGCATCATGCTTGGAAAAAAATTCATTATATCTTGTGTGCCACAATGAAGGACACCATCACATTCTATATAGAAAAATACTCAGGATAGGATACTCAGAGGCTAAAATCCAAATCCAAATGAAGGATATATGAGAGTAATAAGTCAAAGGGGGGATACATTGTGTGTATAGTAGTCCATATGGAATGTGACCTTTCCTTTTTTTGTGATCGTTTTCTCATCTAGATAATTATTAGAAGACATTTCATTGTACATGACATGAATGTTTCATACATGGCATGTATCAGCCACTCCGGGTGTTCATTTGTGCTCCTACACATGCCCATGTATGTTGGGTAATTCATGTGTACCTAGCCTTGCACTTTTTCATGCCCAAGTACCAGCCCATGTTCGTGTACTCTTGTAGTACACAACATGTTCTACCGCATGGGGTTCTACGCGTGTGTTATCTAGCACACGGCTTGGTCACCTAAGAAGTTTCACAAGGCATATGGGTCTAGATATACTACATGAGATCCTTAACTATTTTTAAAACCCTAGCATCATAGTTAGGGGGTCTACACACCGTGTTTTCTTTAGAGATACATGGAATGTAGTCGAATTTTCAATATAAACTAACATTCCTTCACAAGGTTTTCAAATACACCACCTACACCATGATTCTATCTCATTTACCACCCAAAATCAAAGGAAATGTCATCCATGTGTCATTTCCTAGCCTCTAGTAGATGAAAAATAGAATCTGGTGATCTGATCAAAGCCCACAACATCATCTGTCAGGCCTCCCATCGCCCATCACCTGATACCATCATCACTTCAAATCCTAGATATACAAAGCTTCACCCAAAACTCATGATCCATCTCGATCTATAATAAAAACACCAATCCATTAATCATTCTCCAAAATGCCTCAAATCTGTGGGTTCAATCACACTTGAAACCATCCCGACAATGTCGAATTGTGATATCATGAGAAAATGACGAAGAATGAGAAAAATGGGTAGGGTAAAGGGGATAAGAATAAAAGTGAAAATGTTTTTGTCCAACAGTTCTTATCTAAAGATAAAAAATCCATGAACCTGGGGTAATAAAAAGTCATAATCCTAAATAAAATTACTTAAATAAATTTAACTCATCTACATCGAACATGCGAAGAATGTGAGATTATAGAATCAGAAGAATATAATAAAAAATTATCAAAATTTTAATAAAAAATTTTTAAAATCCACAAATGATGGGCCCTACCTTTATTTGGGATAGATCATTGCTAATGAACGCATTTTCCAGTGAAGGAGAAGTCCCTATGCATTCGCTACCTCTTGGTCTACCTCAGTCTAATCAACTATCATCCTCCAATCTCAATTTACCAATGAATATCATCATATCTTCTCTTAATTATCCTAGGGTTTAAGTGGATAAACCTAGATAGTTATTATAATGAGGTATGTACAGAGGATTTTTGGATGTGAGAGTTCAAAATAAAATAAGTAATTTTAATTATATATTTAAATTAAACAAACTGCCAATGACTACCTCAACATTCCTTATATAACCAACTAACCTTAGATCTCACCTAGAGTAAAGACCACATTATAGACTCAATCGTGGTCTCAGATTTCCAATATGAGATTCTATTTGGGATTTATTACACTATTTAATGGAACTATGTGCACATGATATTAATATATTTAATATTTCTATAATATCAATTCTGAGCCCACTAAGACTCGAAATCTCATGTCGTCTTAGTTTATGGATCTAAAAATATTCCTTAATATATATAGTCTTACAAGGAAAAACTAAGGTCACTAAAAAATCACATTATCAGAACCTTATCCCAAGAAAGTGAAAACAATGAATAAGGGTGATGGGGATAAATTTAAGGATGGGAGTATATTTCCGTGTATTTGGCATGAAAAACTCTTATCAAGTAATCTTGATTAAAGGGGGTTGAAGGAGGAGATAAAGGGACTCAAGGAGTGTCAAGGAAAAGGATCTTGTTTGTTTGAAATAAATGTGGTTCAAAAGAGTTTGTGTATATTTTCAAGTTATTATAATGATAATATAGTGTCTAAGAGTCTAGTGGGAGTATATTGTGATTTAAAGAAGTTTGAAGTTAATAAATAAAAGATAAAACTAATCTTACTTTAATTAAATATATCTATATCCTAAAGGAGTTTAAGATGTGTTGGTGAAGTAATAATGTAAATAGTTAAATTAGTTTCCAATATATTTTTTGGAAAAAAATTTATGGAGTATATCTAAGATATGTTGGTGGTGATGAACTTAGAAAGATTTCTAAGTAGGAAATGGAAGTTATTAACATCACAACATTAGATGTTGTGAGGTTACGGAGTTTGAATAATATGTTCAAAGAGTTGAACATAAGAAATATGATTACCAAGACTCTCCATTATTATGAATTTCTTACTTCATATATTTTTCTCAATGAATAGTATAGTGGGTGGTTTTTTATTAAATGGACACATAAAGTTGTGCCTAAAATTATATAGAGATATAATGAATTTAAAAAACCCTAAAAGAGAATCAAACATAAGTCTAATCTTGTAGTATAAAAAAAGTGATATGATAAGATTGAGATATATGGATATATATTTCATGAATTGAAATTATAACTTACCTATCAAATTATAGATTTTATTTATCCATAACTAATGTTTTTCATGGAATATTATACGTTTTGATGAAATTTTAAGGCTATCTTAGTAATATTCATTTATCAGGATACATAATATGATCATGGAGCATAAAGAAATTTAGTGTTGTAACATCCTAAACCCAAACCATTATCTTGGGTGGGACTAAAATTATAATAAACTTAAGTGTATCACCTAGACACCAAAGGATGGAATTAAATGTCAACTTCATCACCGAATCGTAAGGGACAATTTTCTAATACATGAGAAATAACCGACCAAAGAAAACTTCAAGAAAAAAAAAATATATATATATATATAATACATGAATAAAACTATACCAAACTCTTATACATATAATATAAAACTAATCAAAGTCATATAATATATAAAAATATTTTTACCAAGAAAGGTTAAGTTCCAAATGATCGAATAACAACTAAGAAGTTCGGGTTGAATCAGTTGCTCACTTTTTATGAGTTTCAAAACTTTTAGAAACTTAACCCTTGAAACCTGTTAAGATTTATTACCTTATTAAAATTTAGTAAATAATCATGTATGAAAAATGAGGAAAAAAAGTAAAGCACACAATATTTACAAGGTTAGGTGTTAGTGTGTGAATCTACATCCATTTAATAGACACTCTCATGGGTATATAAAAATTCACTATAATGAGGAAGTGAATAAAACTTATGCTAACTTCTGTTAGACACATTTTATCTTCTAATAGGAAATATTATACTAATTATCATCATATTATAAAGTTTCTTACAAAAAATTTATCTAAAACAAAAGAATATATACTTTTTTCAATTCTCTTCACAAAAGATATTTCTGAATCCTTAATCTTACTTGGCTTAGTCTAATTTGATCAGTTTAATGAAATCAATATGATTCTTCTTTAATCAACATTCACTTCTCAAACTATTATCATAAACATATTTCAATATTCTTTAATCTGATCATCTCAATAATATCTTCTCAATGCAATGTTCCTCAATATGGTTGAAAAAACAATTTAAGTCTGGTCTTCTAAAGAGATCTTTATCTTGTAAGAACTTTCACTTAAAATTCATCAGCACTATGCATTTTATTCTTATGTAAAAAAAGTTAAAAAGTTTGAATGATCTAAGAAATTATTTATAGGATACATAGAAAATCAAGAGTGGGAAACATGAAAACCTTCCCCACTTCCTCAAATTTCAAAAAATACAAAAAAACACTCACATTTAAACTTCAAATTTTACTTCTTAAATCCTTCTTAGATTTCCCAAATATTTAAAAAAAATTGAATTTTAAGGTTTAAACTTTTAAAATCTTCATAAAAATAATGCAATTATCTTTTTGAGTCTACTTAATAATCAACCTTCTCAGACTTTCTAACCTTTCTTTAGTCTGATGTAACTTTTTCATATTCAATACGATGTATCTTCGTCAGATTCAATACTATTGATCTTCTTATGCTTCAAATTCCTATTCTCTTTATGAATTTCCTTTATTTCATAGGTTATTATGATCTTGATTTCTTTCTTAGCTCATTAATATCTTCCTTTCTTTCTTAATTCATTATGATCTGTCTTTCTTTCTCAACTCATTATGATATGTCTTTCTTTCTCAACTCGTTGTGATCTTTCTTTCATTCTCAGCTCATTACAACATGATTTTATTTCTCATATAATTAGGATCATACTATCTTATTTAGAGTTATTCTGATTGAATTTCCTTCTTAGATTCAATATAATGGAATCCTCATAACAATGGAATTCTCATTATGATGGAATTATCATTACAATGGATTTATTAACTCTACAACTTCGAAATTCATCAAACTTCATCATCTTTACACATTCAAAATTATAAAAACTTTTGATTTTAGTACTTATGTATCAGATCTATGTCCATATTTCTAAAATTTATGCAATCATTACAATTCCTCTATTTATTCAAAAAAAATTATCTTGATATTTTACATGATTTTTGATAACTCCATGATCAGAAAAGCATAGTCTAATTTATTTTAGAAAGTATGAAAAATTTATGACTCCTGAATTCATAATATTATTTAAAAACTCTTCAGTAATAATATGAATTCCTTACTCAAAAATTTATATCTTTCTAAAAAATGCTGAGTCCAATGGATCTTTAACTTCATACTAATGGGCCTGAGAGTGATGGTGCATTCAATCAACAACTTCATCTTTCTGAACAACTTTTCATTCAGTGTTACTTTGTCCAACACTCTTTATCTGCTGATTCTCAGTCTGATTCTCTAACTCCAGAAAACAAATTTATCAAAAGAAAAACTTTTCACCCCCTTTATGTTTGCGTTTAAACTTTTATCAACTTTCAAATTTATTAAAAATCCCATTAGTATAGATTGGGTATGATCCTGAATAAAAAAACATTAGTTTACAAAACTTGTTAGTCATCAAGAAATAAAAAACATTTTCAACACAAAAACATCAAAAAGGTTCTTCAATATTACCCTTTAGATTTGTTGACAATGCTCATTAATAACCTTTTCAACTCTCATAAATTTTTCACAACTCAAATATTTTTAAACAATTTGTGTTTTTTGAATTTTATCCAAAATGTAGATTTTATCAAAAGAGAGTGTTATGACACCACATTGTTGGATAAAATAATTTTTTTGATTGAATTTTATCCCTCAGTGATAAGAAAATTATGCACCCAAGTAAAGATGAACTTTCATCACTTTTATCTTCTCATCTCTCACTTTTATTTTAATCTCCCACATTTTATGATAACCACAGCTTTATATTTATAAAAGAAATATAATTAAAAACTTCTTACTATACAAAGTTGTTACTTTCTCTCCTCCTTTTTCAACATAATCCAAATCATAGTGGGGATACTTCCTTATTAGGTTTAAGAATTCTTGGGAAGATTCTGAATATAAATTTGTAGCCTCAATTCCAAAAATCTTTCTTTTGGCATGAATTTTGTGAAAATTTTAGTAATTTGATACTTTTTGATATGTATTACAGTATAACATCTCCATTAGAAATTTTCTCTTTTATAAATTGAAGCTTTATATCAATGTGTCTTGATGTTGAATGTTGGATAGTATTTTTATAAATATCAATTTCAATTTGATTATCACACAGTATCTTCAATAGTTTAAAAGAATTTTTTTTAAAATCTTCATACTGAACTTTCACCCACAAAATCTGAGTACAAGCATGTTTAGCTACAACATATTTAGATTTCAATGTGCTCAAAGTTACTGAACTTTGTTTCTTACTATTCCAACTCACACAACATTCACCTAAGAAAAATTTTCCTCCTGAGGCTGATTTTCATAATTTAAATCTCCAGCCTAATCGGTATTAGTATAACCATGAAACTTCATCTCACAATTTATTATATAGAAAAAACCCAGGTGAAGTTGTTCCTTTGACATATATTATATTCCTCTTTTCTACCAACATATGTGGTTCTTTTAGATTACCTTTATAATTGGCACACAAAGTTATAGCATAAAAAATATCATTCCTTAAGGCTATACGTTAAAGAAGACTTCTTATCATCTTTCGAAAGTATTTTTGATTCACACTTATTTTGGATTCATCTTTACTCAAATTTTTACTCACTGAAATAGGATTAGAAACTTATTTGGATTCTTTCACACCAAACATATTTAACAATTTCTTGGCATACTTTTATTGATATAAGAAAATTGACTTTTCTTTTTTTTTAAATTTTAATCCAATGAAGAAAGTTAATTCTCCAAACATTGAAATTTTAAAATTATTCGTCATTTCCTCAGAAAATTCTTTACAAAAACTTTCTTTATATCAAGAAAAAATTATATCATCCACATAATTGATTACAATTAGTGTTGAAGAGTAAATACATTTCACATATAAGTTTCTATCAAATTTTCCTTTGGAAAATTTCAACATGATCAAACAATTGTAAAGTTTATAATACTAGGAACATGTAGCTTGTTTCAACCCATAAAAGTATTTCTTAAATTTTCAAACCTTTTTTTAATCATTTTCAAGTTGAAAATAACAAGGTTTTTCAATGTAAACTTCTTCCTCAATCTCACCATTTAAGAAAGATGACTTTACATCAATTTGATAAAATTTTTAATTATGATGTGCGTCCACTAAAAGAAACATTCTAATAGTTTCTAATCTTACAATAGGGAACACATTTCTTCAAAATCCTCACCTAACACATATTCATAGCCTTTCAAAACAATCATATCTTTATTTCTTCAAAATTATCCATGTTTATTAAACTTGTTGATGTAAATCAACTTCATTCTAATAACATTTTTATTTACTATCCATGGAACAAGTTCTCATGTTTCATTTTTTCAATCTGATCCAACTCTTCATTCATAGAATCCACACATTATTTATGTTTAATATCTTTTGAAACTGATTTTGGTTCAACTTTTGTGATAAGTGAAGTTTGGTTTACTAATATCAACTTTCTTATGGTCTGAAATGGATCCTTCTAATTTCCAATAATATTTTTTTTACTCATCATTTTTTTATATGGTAGGAAATTTCAATGTTTCTCTTCCACCTAAACTTTCCTCATCACATGATTCTCCTAAATCTTAGTAAGGATTCTTTTACTAACATTCACTATTGTTGGAAATCTCCAGTTTATCCTCTTCAGCATTCCCAACAATTTTTTAATGATTTTTAATTTTCAACTACTTTCATATCATATGAGTCCACCAAGTTTTGTAAACATTTTTTCCAATATTTGTAACTTATTCCAATGGGTGAATAACCCATAAAATTTTCTTCCTTACCTTTCTAATCAAACTTTCCCAGATCCGGATTTTTGATTTTCAGTAAATATGGACTTCCAAAAATTTTGAAGTATTTCAATGAAGTTTTTTTTATACCACATTTCATAAGGATTCGTGTTGGTTTTTGGTCTCAACAAGCATATATTTTGAACATGTACATCAGTACTAATATCTTATCTCTAATAGAACTTTGAAAGTTTATATTTTGCTAACATACTTCTTGAAATTCCCACTAAACATATATTATTTATTTCTACTAATCCATTTTTATGGAGTATAGGGAGAACTATAATGACATTTGATACCATGTTTTCTTAGATAGGTTTCAAAAGTATTTCTTGTGAATTTGATACCATTATATGTTCTCAACTACTTTATATAAATCCCCATTTCTTTCTTAACTTATTTTCTGAAAAACCTGAAAATTTTCATAGCATCTGACTTGTGTTTCATAAACATGATGTTTGTAATTTGATTGAAATCATCAATGAAAGTGATAAAGTATAAATCTCTTTTTGATGATTAATTTGGCATCGTTTCACAAAAATCAGAATGAATAAGTTCAAGAGGTCTGGTAGAATAAATCTCAACTCTCTTATGACTTTTTTTAGTCATCTTCCCTTTCTGACAAGTAATACAAACATCTTATTCTATTCCTTTAAATTCTATAAAATATTGTGCAGCATCAACTTTAGAGAGTTTGTTAATACTTTTCTACCCAAGGATCCTAAGTCTTTTATGCCACAATTTGTTTTCATCTTTAGCACTCAAGTAACAAGAGTTATTAAACTCTCCAATTTGGAAAAGAATGCCACTGGTTCTTTCTCCTTTTGTGATAAATTTTCCATATTTCACACTTCTGATGATATAAGAATATTTTATTAAAAACACTGATTTTCCAACATCACAAAGTTGGCTTATACTAAGAAGGTTATTTTTTATCTCATCAACAAATAAAACTTATTTGGATTTCAACTTTTCTTCATCAATATCAACTTCTATAATTCCTCTAATTTTTAAGGAAATGTAATTTACAATGGTAACTAATCCATGATCTTGAATTTAAACATGTTTCAATATTTTTGTATTTCCTATCATATTTTAAGAACATACACTATCAAGTATTCATGGTTTTTTTCCTTCTAATTTGTTTTCAATCCATCTCAAAAACCAAATATCTTTCCTCAAATTTATTCTTTCCAGCTTTCTTTTATTTTCTACCATAAGAAACTTGTTTTAGAAGGAGTGTCATATATACTTTGTAATGATGACTAGCCTGATCACATCTTCCAAAAACTTCTTCTAGACATTTAAATTGATTTTTTGTTTAAAATTTTCTAACATCATGATATTTTTATTTTCTAACTTCCTATGGGTTAGGAAAGTTACTCATACTTCTTCCACCATTGATTTTACTTTCTTCAAACATTCTTCTAGGTATAGATAAGTTGTGACAAAAATTATAGTCACTATTCCCATACATTCCACAAAACTAGAAATATCCATCAAATATTTAATTTTTTATTAAATTAAGAACTTTATTTGTAGAATATTTATTGAGTTTGATAACTTCTTTCTTCTTTATAAATCTCTAGATTTGGATAATCTTTCCTCCTGGGTGAGATTTCATCCTTTTTAGATGAAATAGGTTTGTCACACCATTTTTTCTACCCCATATTTTCCAATAATTTTTCTAAAAGCTAAAATGTTTTAAAAATCTTATTAAACATTATTTTTGGTGGGTGAGTATTTCACCTGATTCTTGATTTGAGCTTTCTAAGAAACTCTATATTTCTTAGTTTTTACTTATGTGGATTTTATGAAGTATTCATTAATTTTCCTCAAGATATTTTTGGACTCAATAATTTTTTATTGAACCTTGTTAACTTCTTCTTCCTTATCTATCAGCTTCTTACTAACATCTTCGATCATCTTTCCATGTTTAGAAATTTTATGTTTATAACTTAAGATCTCCCAAATGTATTCTTCCTTCTACTTAATGACACCTTTTCTTTCTTTAGAAACTTTTTCACTATCTTTATTTATTACTCTAATTTATTCCTTGAGAGATTTTCTTTTCTCAATACATGAAAGTAGTTATATTATATGCTAATACTCTCTATAAGATTTTACACTTCCTTCTTCTTCACTATTTGAAGAATCTTAATCTTTCTCTAATTTTTCAATTAATTTTTTAAAATTTTATGAACTTTTACCTTCTAAAGAATTATTTTCATTTAATAAATATTCATCATTCTTACTCAACATACTTCTATTTTTTCTAGTTAATATCATATTATATTTTTTGGATGTCTTTTCTTCTTTATCATTTTTGTTCCACTTCTTCCATCAAGGTTTTTCATTAGAATCATCTCGATATTCACCAACTTTATTCATGGGTAAATTCATATAAAAGTGTCTAATTCCACCACACACACAAAAATGATAGGAATTTTACCTCTATACTTTACTCTTCCTATTAAATAGTTCTTAGATATAAGAGACATGATTTATTCATTCAACTCATCATCTTATTTATCTTCTAAGTCACAAGGTTCAACATCTTTATCATCTTTTATTTTCATTTTTCTCAAGGATTCAAAATCTATTTCATCTTTCATCTTCTTTTTGAACATTGGATATTTTCTCATTTCATAAGGAATAATAAAGTTATGCAATTAGTCATGAGATAAATCATCTTTAACTTCTAAAGAATAAATTTTAGAATCAAACCTATCCAAAAAGTTTCTCATAAGTTTCTTCACAATTGAAGAATCTTTCAAGACATCTCTAAATCCTATGATGTTACAAGAAATTTCATTTACTCTAGAGAAGTATTAATCAATAGTTTCTTCATCTCTCATTCTGATGACTTCATATATAATATGATAGATTTGTATCTTTGATTATTTAACTTTATTATTATCTTAGAAACCACTTTTCATCTTTTCTCACATAATATTTGAAGTTTTGAGACCTATAACCTTATGATAAATTTTTTTTGATAAAAGTATAAGAATAGAATTTCTAGCTTTTCCATTAACTTCTATATTTCTCTTATCGGAATATTTTATGGGAGTATCTTTCTCAATAGGTGGAAAACCAATTGTAACAGCATAAAAAATTTCCAATCCAGGAGATAGGAGATAAGGAATCATCCTATTTTTTCATCCATAATAATTTTTCCATCAAATGTAGGAATTCCTCTATTATTGACTAAATTTGTATAATCCATGATATGGATTCAACAAGGTAACCTTGGATTTGATACCAACAGAAGTTCCAAAGGATTTAATAACAACTAATAATAGAGGCTGAATCAGTTGTTCACTTTTTATGAGTTTCAAAACATTTTTAATCTTAGCCCCTTCAACCAGTTAAGATGTATTTCTTTATTAGCTTTTAGTAAATACCCATGCATGAAAAATTAGGAAATCAAGAAAATAACACAATATTTATAAGGTTCAAATTCATTTTGAGAACCTACATCCTTTCCATATCCTTTCCCATAGGTCTATAGAAATTCACTATTACGAAGAAGTGGATACAAAATTTTCCAACTCCCATTGGAAACCATTTCTCTAATGATAGGAAATATTATACTAACTCCCATTAGTTTATAAAGTTTATTACAAAACAATTGTGCCAAAACAAAGGAATAAATACTTTTTTCAATTTTATTCACAAAAGTTAGGTCTAAATCCTCAGTCTGATTTAGGTGAGTCTGATTTTATCAGTCTAATGAACTCAATATGATTTTCCCTTACTCAATCTTATTTTCTCAAACATTTCTAAAAAACTCAGTTTGGTCATCTTCAATCTGATTGACTCAATAGGATCTTATCAATATGAAGATTCTCAATATGGTTAAAAAAAATATAAGTCTAACCTTCAAAAGAGATATTTTTCTAGTAGGAGCATTCAATTTTAATTATTTAGTGCTCTACCTTTTTCTCTTACAATAAAAAGTTACAAATTATGATTGATCTGAGAAACTATTTATAGCTGACTCGGAAAATAAAGAGCGGGAACAACAAAACCTTTACCCACTTCATAAAATTTTAAAAACTATAAAAAACACACACATTTAAACTTCAACTTTGACTTCTTCAATCCTTCTCAGATTACTACAAGATTTATGCAAAATAGAATTTCAAGTTTGACCTTTTTAACTCTCCATAAAAAATCTGGAATCTTTTTTTAGTATTCTTCATAATCTACCTTCATGTACTTACTAACCTTTATTTAGTCTGATGTAAATTCCTTATCTTCAATACGATGTATCTTCCTCAAATTCAATACTATGGAACTTCCTCATATTTATATTCCTCTACTCATTATGATCTATCTTTATTTCTTAACTCATTATGGTTTGGATTTCTTTCTTAGCTCATTATGGTCTACCTTTCTTTCTCATCTCATTAAAATCTTCCTTTCTTTCTCATCTCATTATGATCTTTCTATCTTATTAAGAGTTTGTCTAATTTACTTTCCTTATTAGATTTAGTTTGATGGAATCCACATAATAATGGAATTCTCATTATGATAGATTTCTCATTATGATGGAATTATCTACTTGGAAAATTTAAAATTCTTCAAACTTCATTACCTTTACACATTATGACTTCTAAAAACTTTTAATTCTGGTACTTCTAGATATGATCTATGTTTGGTTTTCTAGAACCTATACAATCATTATGATTCCTTTATTTCTTCAAAATATATTATCATGATGGTTTTCAGGAATTTTTACAACTCCATGATCAGAATATCATTATCTGATTTAGATTAGGAAGTATGAAAACTTTTTAACTCCTGACTACATAATATTCTTTCAAAACACATCAGTAACAATACGAATTCTTCACTCAGTAACTTTTGTCATTATAACTAATGCTGAGTCTGATGGATCTTGAACTTCATATCGATGAACCTGAGAATGATGGCGCATTTAATCAAAAACTTCATCTTTATTCCACCTTTGTGCTCGGTGCTACTCGGTCTAATACTCTCATATGGTGCTTCTAAATCTGATCCTTAGAGTTTGGAAAACAACTTTAATAAAGTAAATCTTTTCTCCCCCTTTATGTTTGGGTTAAAACTTTAAAAAATGTTCAAATTTCTTTCAAAGCTTGTTATGATGGAATGTGTCTGATCATGAATAAAAAACATTATTTTACAAAAAAGGTTAGTTGTCAAAAAATACAAAAACTTTGTTAACATAAAAACATCACAAAGGTTCTTCATAATAATACAAGAAAAAATACTCAAATGAAAGGAAAAGTGGTCATATGGCATGCTCCCATGCTCCATGAGACAGTTAACTCCAAGCTCCAAACTCTATCACCCAAGACCATAGAATCCACACACTCTTCTAGAAAACTAAGAGATCTACCCTTATCTACAGCATATTGAATAATGAATTTATATGTACCAATTTTCATATATAGGTGGGTAATTATACATACTCATTATTCAATACCCCAAGGACTTCCCACACATATCACTTAAATAAAAAAACGTTATCTCTCATTTATATAAAATGGGAGAGAGTCATAATAAAATAAATAAGATAAAGTAAAAAAAATATAAGTAACTCACACCAAAATCCAAATTTTATTTTAAAATCCATTATTTTCATGAAATAACCCACACCATAACATACACACCCATTCCATGAACTCATATCCATGCATGAATCCCCTTCCAAAGAGGAACTCCCGATGAACATACTAACTCATGAGTTGAAACCCATTTAACCTAACCCAATTCATTGTTTAGTGGTATAATTTCATATGCCTTGAAATTCAGCATTAGTAATAAAGTCTGTGCCAATAAGGCCCCATACAATTTCATGTACCCATAAATTCAACACTAGTATCCAAGTTTGAACAATAAAGGTCCCGTATAATTAATTCATGAATTCTCTCCAAACCATACTTTCAAAATAACTTCTCCAAATAATAATCCCCTTAAAAAATAGTGAACACATGCACACACTCACACCAATATCACCTTCCCTTGTCTAAAACCATTTTTCATAAGAATAGATTAATCAAATAATTGTTAAAAACATTAATTATAGATTAAAATAAGTATTAGAATATTAAAAAACAAAATATTCCAAGTTACTTTTGTAAGTAAAGTGAGTGTGAATACACCTAACTCAACCATATCCATTCATCTAAATCTAAGAGGGAGATATTATGAAGAAAGAATCACCCAAATTCACCTCCAAAAATTATATGGTTCAAAAGACCAAGTGATAAGAGGAAGAATAATCATTTCGGTGAAGTAATGGTGTCAAAATTGAGTTAAGACCACCCCCCCCCCAATATAGCATGTGGTTTTAATTCTAATAATGGATATTCTATTTAAACATAGGTGGATGTTTCTCACATTTAAAATTGGTTTAACCACCACCACAGCTTGTACCATAGTGTAGTGGATCCTCCCAATCCATTTCACCCCCAAATTTGAACCATTGATATTTATGCTTAGTCAACACATCATTAAAGGCCTTTAACATCCACCATGACATGCACTATGGCATGTTGAAAGGTATTTTGAATTCCCAACATGATACCATGACTAATCACCACAACATAAGAAAATATACCTTGTTGTTTCAACTTTCCACACCAAATACCATTATATATAGGTCTTCATATCGCTATTTATTACCCTACACATGTTCAGCCACTCCTCAACTATGCATGCCCCCATGTCTAACATCCCAAACATTTCAAGGGTCCTCATTTTACTTATGGAGACCTCTTTATACACCACTCCTAATAAAAACACCTGCAGGCCTAGGTGTGGTGTTCCTTGCACTGAGGGAAAACCTCAAAATCCTCTCTGAAGCACCATGGACACCTCCTATTGCATAGTGCTCCTCTATATTTCTCACACTAATACTCCCCTAAGAAATATTCCCACAACTGTAACACAACCCACACTACAGCTTCCACCATGTTCACCGTTATGGATAGCATTGTGGCATAGTGAAGCCCATAGATCCAAAACTCTCTTATATAACTAAACACCTCTCCAAAACCTCATGAACCATAAAAAATACACATCATAACTTAAAAAACTTAATAAAACACATAATACCACAAAGTAGGGGTGTCGCAAGGTCATTGGACGACCTGTAAATTATACGATATAGGGGTGCATAGTTTGTATTTGTATTTCCTTATACAAATGGTTTGTGAGATACCTAGCATGATAACTTTCACACATTGATATATTTATTATAAAATAATTGAGTCTTAGATAATAAAGGATATTTTTTTGATCATTTCATCAGTTGGAGCTTAACCAAGATGAGATTTTTTATCCCATAACACTAGTATGACATTTGGGACCTTGATTGAGATAGGTTAAAGAAATATATGATCGTACCTAGATAAAACATATGATGTGATTATTTAATCAAGTTCAGTTTATGTGATGTGATAATCCATAAAGGTTAATAACATGTGATGTATTCATATACCATGTGGCAGTCAACAAGTTTGAGGGGTCAGACTTCTATAAACCCTCTCTTAATGTTTTTCTAAGGCATAGCGGTTCCAAAAAGGATTTTGGATGTGTTTAAAAGGATATGGGAGAATTATATCAATTCAAAGTGTCACCACACCATGGTGTTGGGAAGGGCGATGGCTATTTTGGAATTGGGTTCTTGATGTTTTGTTGTGGGGTTAGTCGTGTGACACTAGGATGCAACAAGACAAGAAAAATGACATGGTTGGTTATGTTGTTAGGAATGGTGCATGGTTGTCCACCCTATATAACAAAGGAAGTAAGAAATTCCCAGTGAACTGTTTGGTGTTGTGTATGGTGTTTTTGTGGACCATCTATGTAATATAGGGAGATTGGGCTCACTACACTATGGTATTAGGCTTGGTGAGTAGAAAATGGAAAATATCTAGGAACTACATTATGATGGATGGTCGTGGAAAATTTTGAAGGACCCAACACACCTTGGACCACATCACTGTTTATGTCATGGTGGAGATAAAATCCATTTTTAAAACACATGAAAATGGGGTACAAATTCATGGGTGATTCATATCTTCTTTTACTAAGGGATACCATGGTGTAGAGGTGTATCATCATGTTTTGGTAAGACCATTCAATATTTCTTCAATAAATAGATGGTTTGGCCTCTCTTATTCTAATTTTCATTATTCTCTAGGATTTGGCCAACTCTATACCCCTTGGTTCCCAAAGGTCATCCCTCTAGAGGGTTTTAAACTCTAGGAGTTTTGAGAATCGAGTTCCCTTGATTAAAGTTAACTACTTATCCCCTTTATATCTTTCATTATTTCCTCTTATCAAGCTGTTAGTTTTTGAAAACCCCACTATTTTGGGATGAGTTTTGACTGTGGTTTGGTGATCGGTGTTTTGGATAGGCTCTAGTGGGTTTATCTTCAGTCCCTGTTTCTTCCATTGTAGCTCCAATAGAGGTAGAGGATACTTGTTCTCTCCCAATTTATTTGATTTTATGGGGATTGCATGATTTTATATTCCTTTTGTTGGATATTATAGGTCATCATAAGAATATAATTAATTATCTTAACTAAAATTGAATGGGAATTGGAATGGTTTATTCCCATGTTTCTACAACTTATGATGATATTTCTAATGGAATTATACATTTTTAGTTCTAGTACTAAAAATAAAGGTTGTTGGGATCCATGATAGTGTTATAGTGGTTATGATTATGAGTCCTTGTTCTATTTATTTTTTTGAAATCATACTAAATAAAAGTTTAAGAAAGTATATGTGGATAAAAAATCAATTTCCCATAGAGATCTATAATTTTGCGATAATACACATTCTATGTAATGAATTAACTTGATTGAATCCATTTATTGAATTAGAAATTGTGGTAAATTCTGAGAGCTGTAATTCATTTTTATGTGTCTATGTTCTTACTTCATTGTCATATATGATGTGTGGAAGCATGTGGGTCATTTACTGGTGAGTTTTTTTATTAGGTTTGATGAAAAATATTTTAGGCAGCAAAGTGATGTTTGGTTGGCATGGGATATGATGGTTATTGATATGAATGGTTTTATTTATGAGGTTGTTATTATAAAATTTTTATGTTAATATGGTTGGGTTTTGATAATAACATGGAATATATCATATAATGGAAATGTTTTATGTAAGATGGGTGATCCGTTATATGGTGTGGTTGTGTTAGTTTCCTAGTTATCCATTAAATAAAATTGAATACTGTAACTCAAATATCATGGGTTAGGGTTGAAACATGGTAATTAGCTTAAATGAATTTAATGATAAATGATATGGGTTTTTAAATGAATAAAGTGTGGGATAAAATCTAATATGAAAGAATTAAATTAATGAATTGAATATTAATGAACAGATATTGGCCTGTAATTGGTAAATTTTGAGAAAATGGATGGCCATATAGTAGAAACTGTAATTTTTGTGGTTGTGTGTGGTGTTTGTGTGGTGTGATGCATTTAGAAGTGGAAATAATTAGTGGAGGATGTCCTGGGATATTGTGATAGTATTATGGGTGATGTTAGTGATCCTATTTTTAACACATAGGTTGGTATTTTTTGTTATCTATATGCTCTTGTATTTTCATATTATTTTAATACACACCCCATTTAAGTTAGATAACCTTACCAATGAACAAATGTTTTGAGTTCCTATTGTTTTCCCCAAAATTTAGTCTAGTGGTGAATTGGATGGGTGACTACCCCCTCTTCCCCACTCTCCCTTCAATATTAATGATGATGACATAGGTTGTTGTTGGCGATTACCTAGGTGATTATGGGTTAGTGTTGGAGATCACCGAGTGATGGTGAGGATATAATATGTGGTGAAAATTATGCATGGTGTGAGAAGGCCATGCAGTCAATGTCTTTTACATTCATGATACTATACTACCTAGGATATGAGATTTTATGTTGTGATGAGATTGTGATGCGAATATTGACTGATGCTAACACCAGATGCTAGACTATGTGGGAGTTTGGGATATATAGGTATTCATCCTAACCTACATAAAATATGGATGGATATGGGATGAGATATAGATATAAGGGATGGTATCATAAGAAGTATTAAGTTGGGGTGTGAAAGTGTAAAATCAATAGGGAAGTAGTTGTGGGGTTCCTTTTCTTAAATTATTTTGGTGTTATGTTACTATACATGGATGTGTCATTTAGTTATAGTTCCATAGTGAGGTTTAGTACTGGGTAATTTTCTAGTTTTGGAGCTTATTGATTTTATTATTTGTTTACTAGTTTATTAGTATACTCTTTTCACATGTTCATGAGATACCTTGGGTATGATCCTAATAAGTATAAATTTCATGCTCACCCTACATATATATAAACTACTTTTCAGGTTTCTAGGAGGATTTCAGGGTCCGAGCTGGACATTACTAGCTTGGATATTGTATATGTTATTGAGTTACTTCTTTAGGACTTATCTTTTGGTTATTTTCTTGGGGTATTTTACTTGTATTTGTTAATATTTTTCATTCATTATAGGATGGTTTGGTTTCTATTTTTATATTATGTAATCATGTTTCTTATCATTCATTCATTCTATCTCCTCATCCTATATTACTATTGTTGAGGGTAATGCCTTCCATATGTGAGATTTGAATACCCTTGGTTCTAGTCTCCAACTTGGGGCCTAATGGATGTTTGAATCAGGTATCATTATCTCTCTTACTTTATTATCATCCCATGAGGTTTACCTTTAGAGGGAGAGGTCCAAGATAGTGTTTTATCAAATGTTTTTGTTTTAGTGATAGAATGGAGTTTGGCGTTAGGTGTTAGGATTATTTCAAGTATTGGTAGGATAATTATGAAAATTGATCTTTTTTTATGATATAGGATATGGGGACTAGATAGGAAATGGGATTTTAGGGCCCCATATGTTCCAATGTAAGGACCCTAAGTCTACCAAGTGACTAAGTGAGGTGGTGCTTCTTATAAGGTGGATACCTAAAAATGGTACATGTATCATGACTGTTGTATTTGTGTCTGAATTGTATGATTTGGGTGAAATTAAATTAAATTTATTAAATAATAATTGATAAAATTATATGCTACTAGGCCTAGGGCTTCCTTTCCTTTCTCGGGGAATGGATATTGGTCATCATCCATATGCAAATCAGGCAATGGAGGTTCAGCAAGATGGTCAGATTGATTGAATGAGGATTGAACTATAATAGACCAGCCCAGGTTATCCCATAATGTCACATGAATTGTCATACCACAAGTCTCAAAGTTCAATCTTCTTCACCACATAATGAATAAAATCACTTGGGTATCGTTAAAAGAAAATTGGTAATTATTTCACCCTCTACAATACATATCATTGATTAGAAAAAAATCATAGTATCATAAGTAGATATGTAAAGACCCAGATTTTTCCCATTTAATTTTTTTTAGTTATATGAAATTATTATGAGTCTGAAAAAATTGAAGGTGCATGATTATGAGGCCCGATGTTCCCATAATGAATTTATAAACTTTTTTTAGGTACATTCAGTAAACACACCGATGGTGTTTTTGAACTTTTGAACCAGTACTTGGATTAAAAATCTAAGAGCGCCATTGATTCCATAACATCAATATTTTCTTAAGGAAGGCTTCACTTCAATGGGGAAAAAGTTAGATTTTGGACAATTAAAATAATAATAAAATAACTTTGTTATTTTATTTCTCTATTATCTTTTCCTCCAACAGACAAGAAGTAGTGGCGGGACCAATGATGTTTCTAGACATTAAATGTATTGTCTCCTCAAATCCTTTATAACAGCATCGTTGGAATTAGGAAGGTTCCTATTAACTGAACCCCCATTAATCCCACGTGCATTACTCACCCTCTCTCTCTACTATTTATATGGATCTTGGGGAGGATTATTGACATAGATTCACCAAGGAATGAAGTTCTGATAAAGTTTCATGACAACAACCACAGGGAGGACAAAACAGGTCTTGATGAGCGGTGACGAGCACCACCAAATCATGAACTGAGGAATGATGATTGAACAGCATCGTTGGAGGCTTGATGCAGGAACAACAAACACAGACTCTTCCTCAAACGCGGGTGTTCCCCAATGATCTTGAGGTAGGAATTTATATTGTTTTAATTTCAATAGATTGTTGAATCTTATTCTTCCCTCATGATATCAAGATAACGTGGAGGGCGCAGGCCAAATGAACAAGGATTAGACCCTCTGCCTTTTGTTGGAATTTTTTGCCTTCTTCACGATCATTTAATTCGGGTTGGATGAAACCTAGAACATTGGGTAACGGCGGCGGCCAGCAACGGTCAGCTGTAGAGGAAATGGTAGAGTGCCATTTCACATCGCTATAAAATAAGGTCATGGCCGTAGCCGAGTTGGGTGACGGAGGCAGCCGACAACGGTCGGCCGTGAAGGAAGTGGTGGCCCACTGTCGTGCGCTGCCGGAGAAGGTTGTTGGGGAATATCGTTGCGGTGGACAGTGGTGGTCGACACCGGCCATCTGCGAATGGAGGTGGGTGGCGTGCCATCGGGCGCCACCGAAGATGGTCATGGATTGGAATCCGCAGGAGTGTACCGAGACCCGCAGTGGTGGACTGGGACCCACAACAAGTCCCGTGGGAGACCTAGAAGTGCCAAGAGGCTCCACCACTCCATCCAAATGGGGGAGACCGCTCCCCCCGTGCCAGCTTGGGTGGGCCTCGCTTCAGCAGGTCATGCTTCCAGCAGTCTGCGACCCACCACGGGTCGAGCCGTGCGAGCCCCAGCGGGTCGCTTCTTCAGCGGGCTACGCCCCTCCATAGGTTGGATCACGCCACTCTGTGGGTTAGGCTGCACAGGCCCAGCTGGCCGCACTGCCCAGGTTGGTCGGGTCGGTTTGTGGCCCAGCCCCACCGGGCTATCCTAGGCCAGTTTGGGTCAGGCCGGGTCAGACCCAGATGGGGTTTGGTCAACCTGGACCGGGTCGGGCCGGCCTAGATTGGGTCGGGACGAACTCGGACTCTTCAAGGCCTAGTTTCGCTAAAAGATCCATAACTTGTGAATCAGGCATTTGTTTGATGAACCGTCTATGGTGCTGAGATCCTTGAAGAGAGATAGATCTTTTGGTATTCTTCACTTTCGTTTTAGAGAAATTAGTAGTATGGCTAGGTTGGATTGAACCCGAATCCAATTGTTCCCTTGGTACTAAAACGCTTATAAGTCACAGACCGGGAGTACAATTGGCACGCCGTCTATCGCATTGGAACCCATACAACATGGTGGTCCTTGGGATACTTATTCATGGAACTTTGTTCTAATTGAAATATGACCGATGTATTGATGAGTGGTTCTCCCAGAATCAAGTGTACTATGAGCGGGATTCTAGTGGTTGGCAGCGAGACAGAGAATATTGGTTGTGACATGAAGAATGAATAGTGATCCTATGTGGGTCAGTACCTATAGATCCTATGTGGTTCAGCACTCAAAAATATTGTGTGGGTCAATGCATACTAATCCTATGTCGGTCAGATCCTCCGTGGCTTAGTTCTTAGCAATCTTGTGTGGGTCAGCGTATATCGATCATATGTGGGTCAGTAGCAGAGCCTCTCGATGGAGTAAGAAATACATCAATACGTCTAATCATATGTACTTTTGTGCTTTAGTTATATACCTGTGTGATCTGAGTCTTTTACCTTCGTGGTGTTACCTTTGTGGTAATTTTACCTTTTTGGTGTTACCTTTGTGGTACTTTTACCTTCATGGTGTTACATTTGTGGTGTTACCTTTGTGGTACTTTCACCTTCATGGTGTTACCTTCATGGTGTTACCTTTGTGGCATTATTCCCTCATGGATCAGTTGTGAGAATGGCTTAGAAGTTTGATCCTTATGTTCCATCTTGTATGAGATGAGAATATCTTGATAACTTAGGTATATGTATGGGCATATACCTAAGTAGATGTTTTGATTGCTTCATGCTCTGTGGATGAGGTTTTGCTTTGTGGTTTTTCCTTTGTGGAACTCTGGGAGACCTTCGAGGGTCTCAAGGTCCCTAATTAGTATTGTTATACTCAACCCTACATGGGTTATTCCCACACCTTGTTGTGTATTTTGTAGATGACGGATAGCGTTGATCGAGGCTGAGGGAGCCAGGACTGGATGGTGCTTAGAGATGGACCATTTGACATGATGTTCCATAGTAACTACTGATCATGACTTGAACCTACCCTTTAGGTTGGATCCTAAGTGGAATTTCTAGGAGCTATTTTCCTTTTTTTGTTTTACTTGTACTTTCCAGTTGGTCTTGTATTCCATCCCTTTACTTTCAGTACACTTTTTACTATAGCAGTTTATTTCATGGTTACTTCTTGTTGTGTTCTTGTATTGTGTGTTTGTACAGGTTTAAATGAAATGTCTTCCCATTATATGGAAACCTCTTTATATTGCTAGTTTCCATCCCCAGACCTATGGAAGGTAGGTTTGGGGTATTCACAGCACAGGCCCTGGGGAAGGGTCATGACAAAGTGGTGTCAGAGGAATCAGTTCTACTGAAGAACTAGGACTCTATTCTTTTCTATGTGGAAATAGTGTTGAGTGTTATGGTTTTGGTCTTAATTTTGGGGAAATCTAGTGTTGTTTTAGAGGCCAACGTATCCATACACCCGGACCCTGAATTCTGATTTCCAACACAGTGCATAAAAACACTGATTTTGTGTGTTTTGGAAGTGTTTAACTTTTGATCTCTCGAGTCAGCTCACCAGATATAACTTATTGACTATGGTGCACCTGTTTCTTTTCAAGATGCTGCCACATAGACAGCCAGCTAGTATTCTTGAGAAAGTACACAATGAAGGCCCACCGAGCGATGAGCCCTCGGTGCAGGGCCCTCTTATGGTGTTTGCACCTTCAGGTGGTGTACCAGCAGCACCATTACCCATTGGGTAGTCATTCCCACCAACCCCACCAGCAGAGGGTGCACGCCGAATGAGTTCATTGCACAATTTTCAGTAGTAATGGCCTTCAAGGTTCCAAGGTGAGATGGATTTTCTTGCGGCTAAGGACTGGCTGGAGGTTGTGGTCATAGTTTTTCACTTATTAGGGACACCAGCTGATCTGATAGTGATCCTAGCTGCTAGTCTCTTCCAAGAAACAGCTAAGAGATAGTGGAGTATGATACTCTAGTTACATGATGAGGAAACCCTCACCTGGGAAGAATTTGAGGGCCTTTTAAGGGTATAGTTCTTCTTAGTGACTCTTTACTCAGTGCGTATATAGGAGTTGTTGCACTTATAGCAGGGCAACATGATCACGGCCCAGTACTCGGCGAGGTTCACTAATCTGTCCTGCTACTCAACCTACATGGTATGGGGCCCTTTCTTTAGGGCCCAAACCTTTGAACATGGTCTTCAGTAGAAGATCATAGCATTGATGATATCGCTCAGCATTCCGACTCAGGATGGGGTGCTAGAGAGACACTTTTCGTGTAGAGCTTCCTAGCCGAGTAGGAATCAACAGTGAGAGACACCAGTGGATGTCAGGTAGCAGATTCATCCATAGCAAGAAGTAGACAGATGATGTAGGGGCCAAATGATCCAAACCTTCTACTGGATGACCACGGGATATAGGGTCGGTGGTGAGAGGCTCACGGGATAGAGCACAGATGTGGAGAAGGCAGTGCTACTCATTCGGTGGGTAAGCCCACATGGCTCGTGCCTACCCAATCCACTGTACAGATGACCAACAGATGGTCGAGGGACCACCAAGGCAAAGTCCTAAGTTTGAGCGAGGAGGTCCATAGGGCGGAAGACGTGGCAGAGGATTTGACCGTGCAACTGGTGGTGGGTAGCGATTCGTGGTTCTACCACCACCACCTCTAGATAGTCCACCCTAACCATAGGGAGCAGGTGGAAAGGGACGAGCTCAGCTCTAGGAAACTAAGTCCAATGACCACAAATCTTCGGAGATGATTAGAGGTACTATATATGTCTTCTCCACCTTAGTTGTAGTACTTATAGACATAGGTTTCAGTCACTCCTTTATTTCAACAACCCTTATTTGGTGTTCAGAATTTCTGATGGAGTCGTTGGCTCTATCCTTATGATTAGAGACTCCTATGGGAGAAGATTCTATGATTACACACTAGTTCTGATAGTTTGATATTACTCTAGGTGGTGAGAGATTCAGTTTGGATCTTATAGTAGCGACATCAAGACCATATTATGTCATCTTGGGTATAGGTGGGTTATCCACAATCCATGCTCATATTGACTATATTAAGCACAAAGTGTGGTGTGTCCCTGAGGATGGTACAAGGTTTTCCTTAACTAGTGAAAAGTTAACCTCTACAGCACATGATGGAATTTCCCAGAGGAGGGTAAATTCAATAACACATTATTTGGATAGCCTTACCCTCAGAGCAGTTGATGTTGAGAGTCTGATCTATCCTGTAGTGGTGGATCAGTATGTTGGTGCCATTCCTATTGATCTTCTAGGACTACCTACATGTAGAGAGGTAGACTTTTACATTGACATGTACCCCGAGACGGCATCGATATCTACACCAGCATATTGGATGGCTCTCTCAGAGCTTCATGAGTTACAGTTATTGCTAGAGGACTTGCAGAGGAAGGGTTTAATAAGGCCCAGTGTATCTCCATGGGCATCCCCAATTTTGTTCTCCAAGAAGACAAATGAGAGTTTGAGAATCTTTGTGGACTATCAGTGCCTGAACTAGGTGATCGTGAAGAACAAGTATCCACTTCCAAGGATTGATGATCTTTTAGATCAGCTGAAGGGATCTTGTTGGTTTTTGAAGATACACCTCTATTCAGGCTATCATCATCTCAGGGTGAGAGATGAGGATGTGCAGAAGGCAGCCTTCAGATGTCGGTATGGACATTATTAGTTCTTGGATATTCCATTCGGCATGACCAATGCCCCAGTACTAGTCATGGGACTCATGAATAGAATCTTCCAGCCATACCTTGATCACTTCGTTGTGGACTTCATCGATGACATATTGGTGTACTCAGCGACAGAGGAGGAGCATTCCTATCATATGTAGATAGTTCTGGATACACTCCGAGAGAACTAGCTTTATGGTAATCTCTCGAAGTGCCACTTCTAAATATGAGAGGTCCAATTTCTAGGACACATTATCTCAAAGGCTAGAGTTTTAGTGGATCTAGTGAAGATATAGGTCTTGCTTTCTTGGGAGCCACCCAGGAGTGTGACCAAGGTGCAGAGTTTCCTGGGGTTGGCTGGGTACTACCGGAGATTCATACCTGACTTTTCCAGAGTTGCAGCACCCTTTCTAGAATTGATGAAGAAGGGACAGTCCTTCGTATAGATGGAGAGATTCTATAAAAAAATTTAGGAGCTAAGGCAGAGACTGGAAAGTGCCCCCATCTTGAAGATACCAAAATAAGGTGTTGGTTATGTAGTCTACTGTGACGCATTAGGGACCGGAATTGGATGTGTCCTGATGTAGGAGAAAGCATTGATCGCTTATGGTTCACTACAACTGAGATATCATGAGAAGAAAAACACTACCCATGACCTGGATTTATCAGTAGTGTTCTTCTCCTTGAAAATGTGGCGACATTACTTCATGGGCAAACATTTTTCATTCTACTCTGATCACATGATTCTCAGGTATATATTCTCACAGAATGACCTAAACCTGAGATAGTGGTGATGGCTAGAGTTCCTCCAGGACTAGGACTTCTAGATAGTCTACAATCCTGATAAGGGGAATGTAGTGGCAGGAGCACTCAACAGGAGGTCTGGTTTACAGCTTCTGAGTGAAGAGATAGAGCAACTAGCTGCACTGTATATATACTTTGTAGATAGAAATAGAGAAACTTACATTCAGTCTATGACTTTCACTCCCCCACTTCTTCAGCAAGTTCAGGAGGCACAGCTTGGGGACATTGACTACAAGGATCAACCTTCCTAGATATCCTCAGGATAGGAACCTGATGGATTTTATGAAGGTAGGGAGCACATCATCCTCTTTAGAGGACACACCATGGTACCAGTGGCGCTACAAGAGGAGGTGTTGAGGGAGTTTCATATGTTCCCTCTGGTGGTACATCCTAGTGTGGTGAAGATGTACCAGGACCTATGGCATCAGCACTAGTGGCCAAGGATGAATAAAGCAGTGGTAGAGTTTTTTTCACGATGCCTCACTTTTCAGCAAGTGAAGGTCGAGCATTAGGTTCTAGAAGGCTTAGCGCAACCACTAGAGGTTCCAGAGTAGAAGTGGGATGGTATCTCCAGGGACATTGTGATAGGACTTCCACATAAATTCATGGTACATGATCCCATTTGGGTGATCATTGACTAACTCACCAAGTTGGACCACTTCCTACCCATCTAAGAGTAGGTATCATTAGAGGGCTTGGGACACCTCTATATGTGATATATTGTACAAATTCATGGGTTCTCATAGAAAATAATCTCTGATCGTGACACACATTTTACTTCCCGGTTGTGGAAGGGATTATAGGAGGAATTTGGGACTTAGCTACGTTTGAGCACCACCTTTAATCTTCAAACGGATTGTCAGACGGATCATACCATACATACACTTGAGGACATGCTTTGTGCTTGCATCCTAGATTTTGTCCACAGTTGGGAAGATCACTTGACCATAGTGTACTTCACGTACAAAAACATCTATCACTCCACCAATGGTATGGCACTATTTGAGGCCTTATACAGTCGACCATGAAAGTCACCTCTATACTAGAAAAACCCAGGGGAGTCAGCACATATGGGACCAGAGTTGGTATGGGATACCACTAAGAATATGCAGATCATCCGAGAGCAGATGAAGACTGCACAGAGCAGACAGAAGTCTTATAATGATAGGAGACAGAGACCTCAGGAGTTCCAATAGGGGTACCATGTATTCTTGTGTGTCTCCCCTCATTGGGGACTATAGAGATTTGGCAGAGGTGGAAAACTCTCGTCGTGGTTTATTGGACCATTTCTGATACTTCGGAGGATTGGAGAGGTGGCATATAGATTGGAACTACCACTGCAGTTGGATAGGGTGCACTATGTCTTCCACATATCCCAGCTGAGTAGATATGTTTATGACCCATCTCACATCATTGACCATGGATATCTAGACTTTCATGATGGGGTGACGTTTATGGAGGTTCCAGTGGAGATTGAGGATCGATAGGAGTGGGTCCTTCATGGATGATTGGTACCTCTGGTACATGTTCATTGGCAGCATGGGAACCTCTAGGAGAGAACATGGGAGCATGAGGCTCAGATTCGTACTCAATACCCCCATTTGTTTCATTAGTCTATGTTGTGGCTTCTGGGGAAGAAAGGCCTTAAGGTGTGGAGAATGTAAACACCCATATTTTTCCCATGTAATTTTTTTTAATTATATAGAATTATTAAGAGTCTTCCAAAATTGAAGGCGCATGATTCTGAGGCCCAATGTGCCCAGAATTAATTTCTAAAATTTTTTGAGGTATGTTCCATAAACACAGGAGCAGTGTTTTCTAACTTTTGAACTAGTGCTTGGATTAAAAAACTAAGATCACTGTTGAATATGAAGTGTTGGGATATTCTTAAGGAAGGCTTCACTTCGACCACAGTAGGTCGAGATGAAAAGTTAGATTTTGGAAATTTAAAAGAATAATAAAATAACTTTGTTATTTTATTTCTCTCTTTTATTTTCCTCCAACGGACAAGCGACAGTGGCAGGACCAATGACATGTCAAGCCATTAAATGGATTTAATCCTCAAATCCATTGTAACAGCACCATTGGAATTAGGAAGGTTCCAATTAAATGAACCCCCATTAATTCCATGTGTGTTACTCACCCTCCCCCTCTCTTATTTATATGGATCTTAGGAAAGATTATTGGCATGGACTCACCAAGAGATGAAGTTCTGATAAAGTGGTGTGGCGCCAACCACTTGAATTAAGAAACTAGTTCTAGTGAGTGGTGATGAGAGCCGTCGAATCATGAACTGAGGAACGACTATTGAGCGGCATCGTTGTAGGCTTATTGTGGGAACAATGAACACTGACTCGTCCTCAAACGCGGGCGTTCACCAATGATCTGGAGGTAGGTATTTATCTTTTTTTAATTTCAAGATATTTTTGAATATGATTCTTCCCTCATGATATCATGATAACATAGAGGGTGCAGGCCAAACGAACAAGGCTCGGACACTCTGCCTTTTTCTGTAATTTGGTGTGTTCTTCATGAGCATTTAATTCAGGATGGACGAAACCCAGAACATCGGGTAACGGTGGCGGCCAATAATGGTTGACCATAGAGGAAATGGCGGCACACCTCCAGCAAAGAAATTCATTGACGCAGACATGGTAGGTGATGGCGGTGGCTCGAAACGGCCGACCATGAAGGAAGTGGCAACGTGCCATCACACACTGCTAAAGAAGGGGGTCGCGGCATTTCATCGTGGTGGACAGCGGTGTCCAGCACAAACCAACCATGGATATAGTCAAGTGGCACTCCATCGCACACCGTTGAAGATGGTCGTGGTTTGGAACCCGCAGTGGTTGATCGGGACCCACAGTTGGCCCCGCGGGCGACCTGGCAGCGCCAAGAGGCACCGTCACTCCACCTTCCTAAATGGGTAGACCTCTCCCCCCGTGCCAGCTAGGGTAGGTCCCTATCCAATTGTTTGCGCTTCCATAAAGTTTCGCTCCTCCACGGGTCGGTTAGTGCAAGCCCCAGTGTCCCATGCCTTCAGCGGGTCACACCCCTTCGTGGGACGGGCCGCACAAGCCCAGCGGGCCGCGCCCTTCGCAGGTCGGGTCGTGCGACTGAAAATTGTTTTTTTTATTATGCAAAAACTTTTGAGGAAAAAGTGAGAAACCAAATTGGACTTCATTACATTATCACTTCACCACTTCACCACATCACCATTTCACAACTTAAACTCTTCACAACTTCACCACTTCACCACAAAAACCGTACAAGGCTTCACATCCATTCAAGAATTCATAAAAACAAATCTATACATCTGGAGTCTAAATCATTAAGAGAAGATCAAGGCCGGTCTGTAGCCCAGTGGGCCAAGCCTCTAGTGGCCCAACCCAATTGGGCAAGCCCAGGCCGGTTCGGGCCGGGCCGGATCAGACCCAGACTAGGTCGGACTGGACTCGGACTCTTCCAAGCCCAGTTTCGCTAAAAGAGCCATAACTTGTGAACTGAGTGTTCGTTTGATGAAATGTATGCGGCATTGGGATCCTTGGAGGGATAAATCTATTTTTTTATTCCCCGCCTAAGTTTTGGAGAAATTTGGAGTGTGTTCGGGTTGGACCGAACCCGAATCCAACCGGGCCCTCGGTACCAAAACGCTTAAAAGTCACAGACTGGGTGTCTGATTGACGCATCATCTGTCGCATTGGAACTCTTACGACATGGCGTTCCTTTGAGATACTTCTTATTGGATCTTTTGTCCGGTTGAAATATGACAGATGGCTTGAGGAGCGGTTCTCCCAGAATCAAGCATACTATGAGCGGGAATCTAGTGGCTAGTAGTGAGGTGGAGGAGATTGGTTGTGAAATTAAGAATGAATAATGATCTTGTATGGGTTAGTACCTATAAATCTTGTGTGGGTCAGTGCTCAGTGATATTGTGTGGGTCAATTCATACCGATCCTGTGTGGGTCAGCACTCATTAATCCTGTGTGGGTCAGTGAATACATATCCTGTGTGGGTCAGCGCTTAGTGATCCTATGTGGGTCAGCGCATATTGATCATGTATGCATTAGCAGTAGAGTCTCTCAATAGAGTAAGATGATCCAGTGATATGTCTAATCATCTGTACTTCTGTGATTAAGTTTTATACCTATGTATTGTGCAGACAACGGACAACATTGATCGAGGCTGAGGGATTCAAGACTAGGAAGTGCTTAGGGGTGGACCATATGATGCGACATGCTGTAGTGACTACTGATCATGAGATGTACCTACCCTTCAAGTGGGATCCTCAGTGGATGTTCTAAGATCTATTCTATTTTTCCAGTTGTACTTGTACTTTCTAGTAGGGCTTGTATTCTGGACCCTTTAATTTTAGTACACTTTTTACTGTTGTTGTTTACTCTGTGGTTTCTTTTTATTGTGTTCTTGGATTGTGTGTGTGTACAGGTTTAAAGGCAATTCCTTCCTGTTATAGGGAAATGCCTTTCTGGTTCTAATTATCATCCTCTGGCCTATGGAAGGTAGGCTTGGGGTAGTCACAGCAAGGGCCCTGGGGGATGGGTCGTGATAATATATCCCAAAAACATCATATGTAAAAATAACTAAACCATAAAGGTAACATCCAACAACTAGACAACAAATTATATATAAAAAACTAAAATATCATCAATATGGAACTCAAAGTAACCCATGTTTCCATATCCACATGACCATATGTCACCACCATCCAAACCAACTAGAAGGAGACACGATTCAAGAGATTCATCCTATACAGGATTCTATTCCCTTTAGTTATATCCTATAAAACCAAGTTTATGAATGTTCAATGGAAAAAGTTGGGTGTGAGCACTAAATCCTAATAGGATACCAAAAAATAATATATATAAAAAATTCCCACATGTATATATTGGTTCAAATATAAAAAATATTTCAAAAAAATTATAAAATAAATCACTTTTCCATATAAAATCATCCTTTAATTTTATTTTAAAAAATATTCCATATTCTAGTAAACAAATAAATATGACATAACATATATCCATGATCCACATGAAGATGAATAAACCAAGTTTTAATTCATCAATATCCATATCAAGTGGGAAAATAATCATATCAAATTAACATGCATGTAATGTATCCACAAAGGACCAAATAGATATCCATGACAAGAGGGTGTATACAACAAATACACATAAAGGAACACTAGCCCGAATAATTGGATCCTACCTCCATAAAACATGGTTCCCCATTAAAGTCTACCCACTAAAAACCATGGAATCATGGTCACATACTATAGTCATAGCTTACTCCACTATGGTTCATAAACATTTAATTCCTTCCCATACCCCAGGGTATCCTAATGAGCTATATATCATCATTATATTTCTATAAAACCAATCCCACACTTCATAAAACATTTTAAAAGGTAAATAAATTCTATTTCCATTAACGAAAACCCTTTTCAAATCAAATTCTTATTTGAGTCAATTTATCAATCACATCATGTGCATCAAAACATCTTTAAAAAATAACCCATTTTTAGAAAACATTTCCATTACAATCAAAGACAAAATTCAACCATCATGGATTTAAAAACATAAATTTTATAAATCAAAACCAAAGGGAATAATAAAAACACAAATCATACTAAGGGATAGAACATGGGATAAATAAACCTACATCAATATCGATGAAAACAACATTTCCCTCTAAACTGGTGATAGAAAACAAATAGATCAATTCCTAATGATAATAAATCCAAAAGAAACACCATAAAACCCTTTATATACATAAATCATAGCCCATTAAGGTCCCAAAAAGACAAAGGTAGGATAGATAAAGAGACTATCTAGATAAAAGAGGATAAATTGAGAGGAAAATTGGACATACCTTGAAGACATCCACCCAAATAAATCGAGGATCACTAAGTAAATATGGGGAGTGTCCCCTAGAGTGTCATGTAGGATACGGTTCAAGATAATGTGTTTTTGAGAGGAGATTGTAGTTAAAATTTACAAATGGAATCATGGTAATTTTTCAATTTAAGAGGTTGTAATTAGATTGTATGGTTAGGCTACACGGTTAGAAAAATTTGGTTTTGAACATGCGGTAGTCACTATCACATGAAAACTTAGTCATGTGATTTCCTAAGAAAATACACATAGTTAAATAATCCCTGATCAAGCTATGTGATAGCCTATGGACCAAACCTATCCTTTTATATGGTTTTCTTGGTGACTTGAATAATTATAAAAACTATGATCAAACCATGAAAATATTCACTAAAACCATCTCACGGTTACCACATAGTTACTACTAACCATGAACCTAAGTTGTGTGAATGGATTGTTTCCCTCAAAACTCTAAATTTTCAACCCCCAACTCCTGAAATCCTATATAACCACAAAATAGATGAACCAAAATCAAAATTAAACATACTTATGACCTAGAGTACATCAAATCTCTCCCCCCCCCCATGAAAATTTATGTCCCTAAAAAAGATCATGATCATGAACTAGAAAAGAGATAAGTCCATCACTGCATATCAAGGCATCGTGTTTGCATGTCTCATGGTTGTCCCTACCACACTACCATCACACTCAAAAAATGAGATCATCTTTCCATACATTACCTTATACTATCAGTCCACTATCTAAATAGGCATTTCAATCACTATGGCATCAAGTTCAATTTCAAAATCCTCCCACTTGATCAGATGGGATGAATCTTTCTGTTACTTAGTTAGTTAGGAAACATGAAACACAACATGTATAAAAGTAAAATTATCAGGTAGGTCTAATAAATAATTCATCTTCCTATGTCACTCCACAATCTTAAATGGGTCTACATGATGAGGTGCTAACATACCCTACCTCCCCAAACATCTTTTCCCAATTAAGGTGAAACCCTAAGAAAAACTTGATAACCTACCTCAAAATCCATTGGGTGGTGATGTTTATGGTCATAAGAATTCTAGAGACACTATTATACCTAATATTTCCTTGATCAATTTCAAAATATCCATTATATAATAGGTGATTCTTAGTCTAACTAAGGATTATTCTCTAAACTCTTCCCAATAAAGAGGCAGTAATCAAGGCCTACCATGCAACGCCTCAAATGGTGACATTCTAATCAAAGATTTATAACTATTTTTATAGTCAAACTAAACTAAGATTAGATCTTTCTCCCATGATCCACTAAATTCACTCATGTATGCTTGAAGTATGTCCACAAGAATATGGATGGCTCACTCAATCTATCCATGTATTTAAGGATGATATGATGTGCTCAAATTTAACTAATAACCCATAATTTCCATAAATACACTCAAAAAATAGAAGGTGAATCATTATTCCCTATTGTAAATGGTAGCTAATGGCACACCATGGAGTCTAAAAATCTCCCATACATACATGTTCCCAAGATCCTCTACCTTTGGTGACTCCCTAATTGGTAGTAAGTGTTCTAATTTCATTATTAAATAAAAAATAACCCATATCAAATTCTTATTATTGGGAGTATGTGGTGGTAAAATCATGAATTCCATGTACATATCATTCCATTTTTATACTAGAATGGGTAAAGGTTACAAAAAACTAGTATATATCTATTGTTCCTCTATAATTATCTAACATGTAAGGCATTGAGATAAAAAATATAAAATCAATAATCTAATTACTAACCACAAATTGTGATGTGTCTTATAATGATACATCTTGGTATCTCTAGGGTGCATAGAATAATTAGATCAGTTCCAATTATTAATCAATTACTATCTTAGATTCATCAGAACAACCATCCTACCTCAAAAGTGAAACACTCCATCGGGAGGCAAAGTCCACTCATCCAAGGTCTCCCCTCTATAAACAATCTAGATAAAGCACTGACACTTCACATACTTAGCCTATCCATGTCAAATATTATCAACAATAGATGATCTGACCAATGAAAAAGCTAGGAATAACCATCTATTATTTTAGCCTTTATCCAAGTGCATCTTAGTGAACAATCCGATCATGTAACACTCTTCCTCTAATTCTTTCACTTCCTCAGTTGGTAATTTTATACTCAAAGCATCTGTGCGCATGTTTTATTTTCTAGGGGTTTATGAAATATAAAAATAAAAGGTCTAAAGTTAATCTACATGGAATATATGTATCATATTTCTAAACCTCTAAGATAAACTTTAGACTCTAATGGTTTGAATAAACTTTAAACCACTACTCAAAGAGGTAGTGCGCCTAAGTTTTAAGAGCATACATCATTGCCGCCAACTCAAAATAATTAATGGGGTAGTTATTTTCATGAAGGTGTAATTGATGAGTGGAATTATCTACCACCTATATTATATATATCATAACACAACATAAACCTATACCTAAGGAATCATAACATACATCATATACCAAACTTGGCCAAGGAAGGATTGAGACTGGATCTGAATCCAATATCACTTTTAACTCTTCAAACTATTTATGGTATTTATCACTATAAATAGAATTCACATCCTTATGGTTTAACTCTGTTATATGTGGTGTAATCTTAGAGAATTATCAAACAAAGCACCTATAATAACCTGGTAATCCCAAGAAATTCAGGATCTCAAATGCATTTTTGGGATGCTCCCAAGACATCACTACCCAAATCTTTTCAATATCCACTAAGATACCTTTCTCAAATATCACATTTCCTAGAAATTTAACCTCTTGAATCTAGAAATAACACTTATATATCTTCCCATAAAAATTATTCTCTTTTAAGATACCATGGATGATATTCAATTACTCAACATGATCCTACTCTGATCTAGAATAAAAAATAATATCTTCCAAAAAGAAACCATGAAATAATCCAAACCCAATGGAATATTTGATTGAATAAAGTCATAAGAACCATATGAGTGTTATTAAGGCCAAACTAAATGATCATCTAATCATAATTCCTATACCTCCTTCGGAATATAATCATTGGAATATCTTCATCTTGAAACATAAACTGATATTAACCTGATATTTGATCAATTTTTTAAAACCAACGTGCTCCTTTAAGCTGATTAAAGAGCTAATCAATCCTAGGAAGGGGATATTTGTTCTTAAATATCAGTTGGCTAAGTTTTTGTTAATAGAAACAAAGTTACATACTGAATCCTTCCTTCTTTTCAAAGAGTGCTAGTAGTTCCCAAGGTGAAATGCAATTATGAATAAATCCCTTAGACTCAATATCCTCAAGAAGAACCTTTAATTAATTGAATTAATTGGATTTCATATGGTATTAGGTAAGAAAATGGTCATCATCACCTAAAGTAAGTTCATAGTAAACATAACTTCCCACTAATGTGGATATAGTGTCTATATCCTTTTACACATATTATTACATTATTTTAAGCATAATTGTCCATAAAATATAAACAAAGGATCAAAAATTCTTATACATTTAGAAGATTGGGTACATAAAACTGATAAAATGGAACTAAAATAAAACATATTTATTTTAATCATAAATAATTATCTCCTAACATCCTTTGAGATCTTACATATGAATAGGATAACTTGTAAAATACATGAACAAATGGATGATCTAAAAATCCCAATAAGGTAATAAACATTGGAATAAAGTGTAGTGCATGGGTTAGAAGTCATAACATGATGAAATAAAAAGGCATGGAACATGAATAAACATATGGAAGAATAAAATTTAGAACATGGGATCCTATGATCATGGAAACCTATGAATGTGGAAGAAATATATAACATGACATAAACATGAGTCAAGGATAACTTCCATGACTATATCACATGGTGTACAAAGTCCCATAATAGATTTTGTTTACTCCATAATTCCATACATGACATATCATGAGACTCAACATTACCTAATAAATTAGAGAACTATTTGGAAAACCCATCATAACATATTCATGTATATGTGTGACACATGAATAATCAAATATAAGTAATAAATATAAGGTTTACCTCTGGAAAGAAATGGGTATCATAATCATGTCAAAAGGCATAACCAATGGGCGTATCATAATAGTGTCCATGAAAGAATTGATTTAAATCTTACATGGACATTAATAATGTAAAATATTAATAAATAATGAAAAATTATATCCAATTGAAGGGAAAACATGTAAAAATAGTATTTAATAATCTTTGTAAATTAGCAACTTTAGCGCGGTTTAAGGGGAAATATTAAAGAGACTTTAAAGAGGAAAATGTATAATTTTTTATCTAAAACCAGAAATGAACTAAGATATTTTTTCATGAGAGAATTATTTATTTTATAAAAATATTGGTGGATTAAAATATTTTATGGAGTGTACTTTCAAATAGGTAATAAATTGGGCATTTCCCTTTAATTAGACTTGTTTAACAGAAGGAATTGAGAAGGGGGACTTTTTAAACTTGTATATCCCCATAAAAGAAGGATGAATTGATCTGGATACATAATTTTTGAACATATACATAGAATTTTGAAGAATTATATAATAATAATTAATAAATACATTTTTTTAAAGATACATAAAGTGTAACCTAAATGTAATTTGGAGGTATGGATAGATCCCTTACCTTATGTCTGAAAGTGTTTTGAACATGCACTTAATATCCTGGATAATAAAATTAGTTTCATTAATAATTTAATTCAGAACCTATTAAAAATATATTTTTTTATTAAAATTTTATTAAGTTCATTTATGGCTATTTTGATGAGTTATAAGGTTTAATTTCTTTGTTTTGGGAGCATTCATTTCATGGTTGCATGGTCGGTTTTCTTGTGTACTATTATAGAAGTTCTTATAAAATTAGAATAATTCTATAGAAGTGGAATTATATGGTATTAATTAACTATGATAAATTTATTTCATCCCATATATCATTTTATTTTTTTATATGAGGATGATTCATTAGATAAAATTTTAATGAAAATTGATTAGTTTATTTTGGCGGTACTTAGGACCACCATAAACTTGTATCATTTTAATTAATATTATGTTTATATATTGGTTATAGAATATTAAATAAGTAATAATATACATATTTTAATTTTATTTAACCATAAAATCTGTTTTATTACTAGACTTTAAGGTGGTAATAAAAAACAAAAACTCATTGTCCATGAAGGTAGTGAATCGACACATCACAGATGATGTTTTCATTTTTAGAATAAAAGGATAAGATAAGAGATTTAATGATGAATTTGACATTAAAATAATACATTTAAAGTATATATATTATATTGGAGTTATCATTATATTTTGGAAAAGGGATGTGAGGATAAGGTAAAATAAATAAAGAATTTAAAAGAGAAAGAAGGAGGATTTTACCTCTTGAATGTGATCTCCTAGAGAACCTCCTTAAAGCACTAGGGTTTGGTCTTTTGTTAAAACTATTTTAGAAAAATCCCAAAAAAATACCCTAATTTTTGTTGATGTTTAAATCTAAAAAATGGAATCAATTTTATGAAAATAATTTTATAAATATGATAAATTTAATTTTAAATTAAAGTCATAATTTTTTAAAAAAACTAATGATTTTAATATTTTAACTGACTTTAGGACACTTTGAAAAATTAATTAAGGTCTCATAAAACTATATTATGATTATAATAAAACAAATAATTAATTTATGAATCTATTTTATGGAAAATAATTTTTTATAAATCAGTATATTAATTATAAAATTGTAAGTAAAAATTTATGTTTCACAAAAATACCAACACTTAATTTATCATTTTTAAAATATTTATTTACTTATTACATGATATAAATATATCATATTTTTATTTATAATATACCTAAATTTTATTTATAATTTCATAGGTTATGTTACTATTTTAATTTCTAGATTATTATTCATAATGGTCATATTACTATTCCAATGGTCGGGTTACTATTCTAATGGTCATATTTCTAATTTTCACAAGGGTTTACCACTTCATGTAAATTACTTTTATTACATGAATAAATTACTTATATTTTCTCCTGAGGTTAATATATACTTTCATCTTCAAAATGAACATTTTATTGTAAACATTATTTTTTATTTCTACATATTTTTTCGTGACTATAGTCATTCTAGTGGATCAAGCATATCCAAATTTTCTTATTCTTGTTATATTATTTTCTTTTTATTATCCTCTTGGAATATTTTAAATTTTTATTGATTTATTTTTTGACTAATGTATTATTCTTAATTTATGAAAATTATATTTTTTGGGTTCTCTATGTGATGTATGTTCTTTATACTGCATTATATAATTATAGGATGGAAATTTTCATTGATAAAATTTTGGGTCATTACATTCTTCCCCCTTATGAAATTCTTATGACCACTGGGTCCTGTTGATAGCACAACCACCCCACCTTAACATGGTCATCGGGTCCTATCCCACCAGGTACCACCAGTTTCCCCGCAGACACATGGTCCCCACCCAAGGGTCCACCCACATGCCTGAATGGGTCATCTGACTAATGACAGTCCCCACAGGCCAACACTTGTCCTTTCCAGTGTGCTTTTTCCTCACTCACACACACCGTGGGAAACTTCCTAGAAGGTCACCCATCCTAATCACTTCTCCATGCCAAACATGCTTAACTGTGGAGTTCTAATCAGTTTGGCACCTGAAATGGAATTTGCATCATGTTTACATGAGTCATATCATTTAGTAATTTATCCATTTATCATTCAGGGGTGTTACAATCACCCCCTCCCCCTTAGATCAGAACATTCTCGTTGTGGGCCCTACATCTCAACCCAGGTAGTGCATTGTACTTAAGAATGGGTACCACCTCTAATACTAAATGTGAAAACTGGGTCCTAGTGATAGCACAAACACCCCACCTTAACATGGTCGTCGGGTCCTGGCCCGCCAAGTACCACTAGTTTCCCCGCAGACACGTGGTCCCCACCCAAGGGTCCACCCACATGCCTAAATGGGTCATCTGATTAATGAAAATCCCCATTGGCCAACACTTGTCCTTTCCAGTGTGCTTTGTCTTCTCTTACACACACCCTGGGAAACTTCCTAGATGGTCACCCATCCTGATCATTTCTTCAGGCCAAACACACTTAACTGTGGAGTTCTAATCAGGTAGGCTCCCAAAAAGGAAGGTGCACCTAGTTGACACGAGTGATATCATTTACTCATTTAACTCATTATCATTCGGTGGTGTTACAATTATACCCTCAAATTTTCATTCTACATACTAAGGTAAAAAAAGGTTAGGGTACTTATCCTTCATCACTTCCTCATTTTCCCTTGTCACCTCTTCGTATTTATGGTTCTACCATAGTACTTTGACCAGCTGAGTAGTCTTGTTGTGTAGAACTTTATCTCTACATTCCAATATCTTCACCAACTGCTACTCTTGTAAGTGATTTCATTTTTTAGTTGTGTAACCTCTGAACATGTGAAGGATCAATTATGTACTTCCTCAAGAGGGATATATGAAATATATCATGTAATTAAGACATGTTTGGTTGATGTTATAGTCGATATGTCATAGCACTGATATGATCAATAATATTAAAGGGGTCAATTTACATGGTATTTAGCATTCCTTTCTTCCCAAATCTCATGAACCTCTTCCATAAGGATATCCAAAGGAATAATTTTTCACTAAACTAAAACTCTATGTCTCATCGGTGATTATCTACATATCTCTTCTATTGAATTTGGGATTCCTTGATGTGTTGCTAAATGGTTTTCACTTTTTCTACCATCTCATTGACCATTTAATGTCCCAATAGCTTATGTTAACTGAATTCATCCCATAATTTTGTTGTTCTGCATATTTTCCCATAAAGGGCTTCATATGGGGCCATTTTGATGCTTTCATGGAAAATAGTATTCTAATATAAATGACCAAAGGTAGATGTTGGTATCATTCTCCTTTGAATTTTATAGAAAAATCTGTCAACGTGTCTTCCAATGTGTGAAGATTTTTCTCGGATTGGCCATCAGTTAGAGTATGATAAGACGTATTGATGTTCATCTCATTATTTAGAGCATGTTGGAAACTTTTCTAGAACATGGAGGTAAATATCATATCTCGATCAGATACAATCAATATTGGTACATCATGAAGCCTCACCACTTATTTGATGTATATCCATGCAAGTTGATCAAGTGAGAAGTTCTCTCGAATTATGATTAATTTATCTATCTTTGTAAGATGATCTACAATAACCTGTATAGAATTTTTTTCTATGTATGTCTTTAGAAGTCTACAGAAAAAGTCTATGGTGATTTTTTCCCATTTCCATTTTAGTATGGGTAATGGTTTCATCATCTCCTTATAATTTTTTTTGTAGGCCTTAACATACTGACATACTAAGCACTTTAATGTATATTCAAAAATATTCTTATTCATGTTATCCCACCAATAGTGCTCTCAAAGATCTCGATACATATTTGTGCTCCCTGGGTGGATAGAGAAGGTCAATCTATGTGCATCATTCATAATATCTTTATTTATCTTTGGATTTGATGGTACACATAGTCATGACCCAAAACTTACAACTCCTTCCTCATCAAATTTTAACTCTAAGGATTTCCCCTTTCTTATAGCTTCCACATTTTTCTAAATTCTCACATCATCTATATGATCAACATTTATTTTCTCCAAAAGGGATGTTTGAGTAATCATTTGAGAAATGATTTATGATGTTACATCCTTAATGATTATCATGTTCATACTTTAAAAGTCTAGGAATATTGAATCATTCTCAATTCTCATCATTGATAAAGTTGCCGGATCTTTTCTACACAGAACATCTTCCACTTTATTTTCTTTATCATGATAGTAGTGGATTGAGAATTCATAATCCTTGATAAGATCTAACCATATTTAGTGGAATATATTAATCTTCTTCTTTGTGAATATATATTTGAGTCTCTTATGATCAGTATATATCTCACACTTCTCCCCATATAGATAATTTCGCCAAATTTTTAACATGAAGATAACAGCCACCAACTCTAGATTATGTGTCATATAGTTTTTATCAAAAAATTTCAAATACCTTGAGGTGTAGGCTAGCACTTTATTGTTTTTATCAGTAAACATCCTATTACCTTCTTTGAAGCATAACTGTATACCAAAAATATTTCCCAACTTTTCAGTATTGTGAGTACTGGTGTAGTGATAAGCCTTTTTTCAACTCTTTAAAGTATTCTTCACATTAGATGGTCCATAAAAACTTTACTCTCTTATGAGTTGTCTTAATAGTGGTTTTGACAATTGTGATAAGTTCTTTGAAAATCATCGATAATACCCATCTCAACCAAGGAAACTATAGATCTTTGTTACAAATATTAGCATGGGACACTCTTCAATTGGATTTTTCATGTAAGAGTCTACAAATATTCTTTTTTATGGTGATAACATTCCCCATTAATGATAATTCCTCTATCTAGAACTCACATTTACTGTACTTTTCATAAAGTATCTCCCTTAAAAATTTATTTAGTATAGTATTCCAATGTTCCTCATGTTCCTCCATACTCATGGATTATATCATAATATCATCTAGAAATACTACCCCAAATTTTTAAAGGTAATATCTAAAGACTCTATTAATTAAGTACAAGAATATTTATGGATCATTAGTGAGTTTGGAAGGTTTCATTATGAACTCATAGTGTCCATAACTTTTTTAAAAGGCAATCTTGGGTATATCTTCCTTCCTCACCTTTAAATGGTCATATCCTAACTGAAGTTCTACCTTATAGAAATACTTGGACCCATGTATTTGATCGAACAATTCATCTATCCTTGTAAAGGGATACTTGTTATTTATCTTTATTTTTTTTATCTCATGATAATTAATGCAGAGGTGCATTGATCCATCCTACTTCTTGAAAATTAAGACTAGCACACCCCATGGTGAAGCATTCAGGAGTATGAAACTTTATCCATATTCTCTTATAACTTATTCTTTAGTTCCTCTAACTCAAGGGTTTTTATTATATATGGTTTCTTTTATATAGGCATAGATCAAAGAATAAGTTCAATTGATAACTTAATATCTCAATCAAGAGGAAGACTAGGAAATTATTTAGGGAACACATCAGTAGTCCCTCAGAATGGGCTTGTCTTCGAGCATGATCCTCCCATTTTTCTCAATCATTTGAGCTAGATATTCTTTCTTATAAGGAAACAATATCCACAATTGAAATTATAATTCTGAAAGAGATTCATCCTATGACTTACACTTGTAAGGAATTGGAGGATATCTTGGGATGTGAATATTGATCTCCCTTTATCAACAATTGATGTTGTATTTGTATAAGGATAGCTAATATATTCCCAATATAACATCAAACTCCACTAAAGGAAGTAAGATGAGATTTTATGGGAGGTTAAGACCACAAAAAATAACAAGTGAGGAGTTATATAATTTAGATTCAGTATTTTTCTCATTCTCTATTCTCACAGATAAATCAGCCTTTATATTTTGAGGTGTTTCTTTAATAGTTCTACTAAACTTGAGATATATGAAAGACTATGTAGAAACATAATCAAAAGGTTCATTCACTATTCTTAAAGGAGTAACTAGCGTACCTATCAACACATCATTGTTGGGATTCGCCTCAACAGTAGTGATAGCACATTCCATTCCTTGCTTCTTTGAATATTGTAGTTGTTGATTGCCTCTAAAAAACCTTGGCTTAGGGAATTAGCTTGCATAAATCCCATGTTCCTTTTAGTTGAAATAGTACATTATAGGATAATTTGTGGTCTAAACCTTCCTTTATTCTTACAAATTAGGGGGATTATTCATATCCATTTGGAAATAATTAGCCTTATTCCCCTCTCTTCCACATTTTAAGAATCTCATGGTTCCCTTTAGACAGTTCCCAGGATGCTTCTTCCCACAATTTTGACATGTGAAGTGTTCGGTTTTCATTCAATCATGGTATTTATCTGTCGATCCACCCATATTAAAATCTATTTTTCTCTTTTTATCTCCAATAACAAGAGAACAATGAGAGTATTTGATCTCTATTTCAACCTTAAGGGAATAATAGAAAATCTCATCATAGCTGTCAAAGTCTTGATTTTCTAATTATTTTCATAGACTCAGATTTTTTTCTACTAAATAAGAGATCCACTTTCCTTTTAGTGCTCATGAAAAATACAAATATGTATCATGCAATAGTTTTCAATTTTTCCTTGTACACCCTAATAGACTCGTCTTCCTTTTGTTTCAGTTTGAGGACACCCTTTCCATCATAAGACAGAGAGTTCAAGGAAAATATTTATTGAAAAATATTTTCTTGAATCCTTCCCAATCCATGGAATCAATTTAATCTATATACTTTGTGTTCTTGATCATTTTCCACCACTAATTAGCTTCCTCATCAAAATAATATACCACCAGTGCAACTTTCTCTTTTTCCGAGCACTAGAGGATAGAGAATATCTTCACAGTGGAGTTAATACATTATTCCGTGATGAGGGGATCAGAAGATTCACTAAAGATGGGTGTACTTTTTCACATAAAGGATTCGATCTCAACTTTATATTTCTTTGGAGAAGTAGGTTGTTCCTCAAAATTCAAGTTATTATTCATAACTTGATCTAATTGTGCTAATACTATCATGAAGTTTTGAGATCCCTCTCCCACCAGATTTGGAATCTCATTAGGTCAATCATCACATTTCCTATCACAATTATTATTAGAATGATTTATCATATTTTTTACATTAAATAAGAAAAATAAATTACAATTAGGGGGATTGAATACTATTTTAATAATAATATAAAAAGGAAAATTAGAATATATAAGGATAAACCTATAAATTAAAATTATATCCAAACTTTTGATTCCCTAAGTTTCAATCTAGGTTATACACTGTGATAGAATTATCCCTTGGGTTATTACTAAAGTTTTCTAGTTGTAATCCCAAAAAAAATAGATTATTCTCTGATACTAACTATAGTGACCCTGGCCTTTTACACTTATTTTTATGTGATTTTAAGTATAATTATCCATCAAAAACAAACCAAGTTTTATAAAATCTAGTGTCTTTATAATATTAGGTACATAAAACTAAAAACATTGAACTAGAATAAAAAATATTTATATTAATAATCCATAATGAGCTCCTAGATTCCTTTGAGCTCTTACATATGCATAGAATGGTCTAGGGAATACATGAGCAAAGGGATGAGCTAAAAATACTAGTAAGGGAATAAACATAGGAATAATTCATAGAACATGAGTTAGAAGGCATAACATGATGACATAAAAAGGCATGGAACATTAATAAACATATAGAAGAATAAAATATGGAACATGGGATCATGGTATCATGGAAACATAGGAATGTTGTATAATCATACAATATGACATAAACATTAGTGAAGGATAACTTCCAATACTATATCACAGGATGGACAAAGTCCTATAATGGATTAGGTTTACTCATTAATCTGATACATGGTGTATCAAGAGACTAAACACTACTCAATGAATTGGAGAACTAAATAGGAAAATCCATCATAATATGTTCATGAATACGTATTCCATATGAATAATCAAATATAAGGAATAAACATAAGGGTTATCCATGGAAAGAAATGGGTATCATAATCATGTCATAAGGCATAACCAATGGGTGTATCATAATGGTGTCCATGAAAGAATGGATTAAAATCAAACATGTACATTAATAAGATAAAATAGTCATATGTAATAAATCATTATGTCCCATTGAAGTAAAAAAATTATAAATAGTATTAAGAAACTTTATAAATGAGCCACTTTAGTGCAGTTTAAGGGAAAATATTAAATAGATGAGTACAAAGGTATAATATTTTTTATGAAACTAAAAATGAACTAAGATAGTTTTTCATGATAAAATGAGTGATTTTATAAAAATATTAGTGGATTAAAATAGTTTATGGATTGTACTTGAAAATGGGTAATAAATTGAGAAGTTCCCTTTAATCATGCTTGCTTATTAGGAGGAATTGAGAAGGGAACCTTTTCAAACATGTATTTCCTCATAAAAGAAGGTTAAATTAGTATGGATACAAAATTTTATAAAATATAAACATAATTTAAAATAATTATATAATAAAAATAAATAAATACATTGGTGTAAAGAGAGACAAAGTGTAACACAAAGGTAATTTGGAGGTTTTGAGAGTTCACTTACCTTATGTCTGAAAGTGTTCTGAACTTGAACTTAATGTCTTGGATAATAAAATTATATTCATTATTAATTTAATTAAAAACTTATTAAACATATATTTGATTTAATACAATTTTATTAAGTTCATTTATGGATATTTTGATGAGTTATAATGTTTAATTTCATTGTTTTTGGGATCATTTGTTTCATGGTTTCATGGTCGGTTCGCTTGTGTATAATTATTGAAGTTATTGTCAAATTAGAATAATTATCTAGAATTATAATTATATGGTATTAATTAAATTAAAAAAATTTAAATTTTTCTATATATCGTTTTCTTTTTTTACATGTGGATGATTCATTAAATAAAATGTTAATTAAAATTTATTAGTTTATTTTGGTGGTTTTTACGACCATCACAAATTAGTATCATTTTATTTAATATTATGTTTATTTATTGGTTAAAACATTAAATAAGTTATAATATATATATTTTAATATTATTTAACCATAAAATTGTTTTATTACCAGCTTTGATACAGGTAATAAAAAATGAAAACTCATCATCCATGAAGGTGATGAATTGACACATCACAGACGATGTTTTCATTTTTAGAATAAAAGGATAAGAGAAGAGATTTAATAATGTATATTAAATTATCACAATAAAATTATATTATATATGTGATACTAGAGTTATCATGTTGTTTTGGATAGGTTAGGTGAGGATAAGGTATAATAAATAATGAATTAAAAATAGAAAGGAGGATTTTACCTCTTGAATGTCGTCTCCTTAAGAACGTCCTTAAGGTACTAGGGTTTGGTCTTTTATTGAGACCAGAAAGTATTGGGAATGGGTAAGAGTCTTGGGAAGGGTATTGGTCATAATTTATACAAGATAAAATTATTAGGAGGTGTGTAGAGAAGGGGTGGTTAGGGTGGTATTTATAGGGGAGGAGAGGGGTGTTTTGATTATTTTATTCATTTATTTATTATTTTTGTCTCAAGACGGTCAATAGTGTTGATTCATATGACTATTTATAGTAAATGGTTCAGGAGATTTCGATCCAATGGGTTCTTATCTAATCCATACATCATATATGACTCAAAAACTCATGTATTAGCTTATAATGTTAAATATCATAAATTACCGTATTTCACTATTCATCATAAATTCAACTATTTAGAAAAATACCAAAACATAACCCTAACCATTTTTTTATGTTTATATTTCAAAAAATGAATCCATTTTATGAAAATAATTTTCTAAATATGAGAAACTTAATTTTTAATTAAAATCATCATTTATTCAATAAATACTTATTTTAATATTATAACTAATTTTATAACACTTTGATAAATTAATTATGGTATCCTAAAATTATCTTATAATTATAATAAAAAAAAATATTAATTTATGAATATATTTTATGAAAACATTATTTCTTTTAAATCATTATATTAATTATAAATTTGTAAGTAAACATTTACGTTTCAAAAAAAATACCAAAACTTAATTTGTCATTTTTAAAACATTTATTTAATTTTTCCATAATATAAATATATCATATTTTCATTTATAAGATAAATAAATTTTATTTATACTTGCATGTGTGAGTTTACTATTCTAATGGCCAGATAACTTTTCCTAATGGTCGTGTTACTATTTCAACAGTTAGGTTACTATTCCAATGGTCGGATTTCTAACGGTCACAAGGTTTTAATACTTTCTATAAATACCTCTTATTACATTCATCAGTCACTTATATTTTCTAATGAGGTTATATATATACTTTCATCTTAAAAATTAATATTTTATTGTTGAAATTATGTTTTATTTTTATAGTTTTGTTCATGAGTTCGGCCATTCTAGTGGATCGATCATATCCAAATTTTCCTATTCTAGTTATCTTATTTTCTGTTTATTATCTGGATGTAATATTTTTAATGTTTATTGGTTTATTTTATGACTAATTTATCATTATTCATTTATGAAAATAATATTTTGTGGGTTCTCTATGTGATGTATGTGTTTTATACTACATGACATAATTATAAGAAGGTAAATTTCATTGATAAAATTTTGAGTCATTAAAGTGGAAACCTAGATAAATCATTTAGAAAAACTTCAGGATACTCACTCACCACCATGGAAAGTGGGCCACTAATACATAGATCAAAAGTATCAAGAAACGTCGATAAAAATGTCATGAGATCATCTCATCACTAGTGAAAAAAGTCCCTACACTCCCAGATCAAGGATCCCACTCACCCTAAAAGATATGATTAAATCCATAAAAATAAAGAAAATAGAAATGATTATGATTATAATTGATCTAGGATTTATATTTAATACTCCAATCCATTCCAATGATGATATCAATGTTTTCAAGGTAAATAAAAAGAAAATCCAATATGGTTTTATGGTTAGTGATCATATCCTGACACTCAGAACATATAAAACCCTAATCTAACTTCTTTCCCAAAGGAGTGGAAAGAGTCATCATGAAATGAATAATATTGAAATGAAAACCCAACACATCATTAATATTGTATGATATAAAGTAATGAGTTTCACCAATATCAAATAATTCCATAACCTTATAAGATGAAATAAACATTGTAACTCTCATAGTAGTTGGTCCTATATCTGACTTGTCTGGTGAACACTCTATAGTATAGATGCATTCAACCTCATCCTAACATTTCTTCATGATATAATGATCACCCTTGGAAGTTTTTTTAGATCCTACACCTTTTTTGCATTAAATTGAAACTAATATTACTTAGTGAATGTGGATCTAACTCTACTGACCTGGGATTATCTCTAATAGAAATATTGAAGATGGTTATATTTCCCACATGAATGACTTACCTTGGATGATACCTTATAGTTAGGCTTTAGGTGTCCCTTTTTACCACACTGATAAAAAACTACCTATCCCCGCCCTAACATTTTTTGGGAACTCCTTCCACCACCTCAGTGTTGGTCACTCTACTTTCTCTTATTGAAGGAAATGAACTATGACTACCTACATGTATTAGTGATTCTTTGAATAGTCGTGTATTCCTATATATATATATGTCTCATCCATATAAACCTTTTCAATAACCTCATTTAAGGTGGGTCGGAACATAAGAATCATCATAGATCAAATATCATGCCTCAACCCCATTTTGAACCTCAGTTCCTTGATATAGTCATTAGAAACAAGCTATAGAGACACATATAAAAACTCAGAAAACCAAGTATCATAATCCATGATAGAATAATATCCCTTCTCCATTTTAATGAACTCTCATGTTGTCACCACTCCCAATTTATTAGGATAGAACAAGTAATTAATGTATTTCTTGGTATTATTCCACGTGAGATCTTTATGAAAATTGGATTACAAAATAGATTCCCAACACTTCCTTCATATCCCCTCAAGAATATATGTGGTGAAACCTAACTTGGAGTATTCTAGAGTTTTTAGAAAGTAGGAAATCCTCTCAATCCTCTTGATCCATTATTCTGACTTTTGTGGTCCCTTATCAATTCACAAGATCGGTTGATGTTTTTTAGTAAATTTTAAATCATTATCTACTTTCTATTTTGATTCAAAACTAGATACCTAGCTGAAGTATTTGATCATTTGGACTATAGTTTCCACCAAAATTGATTCAGTTGGAAGATTCTCCAGCAGGGCTTTCTCTACAGATTCCTCTCTAACATTCAGATATGGTCTTCTTAAAGGAGGCATATTTTATAAAAAAAAATAGGACTGAAAACCCATTAAAACATAATTTAATTCCTTTAACACAAACCAAATTTTATATAATTGAATCCGAAAGTATAAATTCATAAACAAGGATTCTAGAGAACCCAAAAATTCCCATGGTGACTCATGTTTTTTCATGAAACTGAAATGGCCAAGCACACTCCCCACTACCTCTCAAGTTTATAGTCCTATATTAAGTCTATCAATAACCTCCAAACATGGTAGGGTGATACACAAACATGATCACAATATTTAATGATAATATAACTCTTATATGAATTTTTAATAGATAAACTCATTTCAAACCATAATTTCACATGACATGCCTTGCCACAAATCCTGAAGCTCATTCCCAATCGCCAAAGTTTGGTGATAAGAACCTGGGTATCATACAAATAATGGTGGTAATTATTTCACCATCCAAAATACATATTATTGTATATAATATTTTAGAGTATCATAAGTATATATACCAAATGAAATATTTTTCAAAACAACCAAACCATATTGGTAACATCCAAAACTAGATAACATGGTCTAGATTAACAAACTAAAATACAATAAACATGGAAACTGAAGAAACCCATAGGTTTATATTCATATAACCATATTTCACTGATATCCCAAAACATTGTAAGGAAACATGATTCAGAAGATTTTTCCTCTACATGATGTTCTTCCCATTACATGTATCCTAAAAACCCAAGTCTAAAAATACATAAATGTTAATGTTGGGTGTAAGCAAAAAAATATTTTTAGGATACCACTAAAGAATCTATAAAATTTCAATCCACATGAATTCATTAGTTCTTGTATAAAATTTATTTCAAAAAAAATCGAAAAGAAATCATTTTTCCATATAAAATAATCATTTGGTGTTCTTTTCAAAAATATTCTATATTATAGTAAAAAAATAAATAGGATATAATATATGTCTATGATTCATAATCAGATAAATAAACTAAGTTTTCATGAATAAATATCCATATCAAGTAGGAAAATAATAATATCAAATAAACATGCACATAATGTATCGAGAAATCACCAAAGGGAAATCCATGACATGAGGGTGTACACAACTAAGACATGTAAATGAACATTATCTGGCTTAAGTGAATCCTAAATATGTAAACCTTGATTCCCTGATAAAGGCTACCCACTAGAAACCATGGAATCACAGGCACATACCCTAGTGATAGTGATAGAAAACTCAACTAAGGTTTAGATACATTTATTTTTTTCTTATACCATAAGGACTACCAATGTGATATATATAATAATTACATTTCTTGAAAACCAAGACCAGAATTCATAATGAATTTTACAAGGAAAATCCATTATTTCCACGTGTGAAAAAACATTTTTCAAAACAAATTATTCTTTGATGCAATTCTTCGATCACATTATGTTCATCAAAAGTTTTTCAAAAAAACCAATTTCAAAAAAAATCCATAGCCATAAAGATCAAATTCAACTCTCATGGATTTCAAATTATCAATTTTATAAACCAAAACCAAAAGGAATCATAAGAACACAAATCATGCCAAGGGAGAGACCATAGGATAGAGACACTTACCTCAATATTGTTGAAAACAATGTTTCCTTATAAACTATAAATGTAAATTGCATAGATCAGGTCCTCATGATACTAGATCCAAGAGAAACACCATAAATTACTTATAAAACCATTTAGATACTCTAGTAAGATCACATTAGGGTACCAAAAAGATAAGGGGAAGATAGTTCAAGAGAAGTATAGAAAAAGGGAAACTGAGAAGAAAATCAAACATTCCATAAAGAGGTCCACCCAAATCAATCAAGGATAACTAAGGAAACAAGGTGATATTCTTATAGAGTGTTGTAGAGGGGATAATTTGTGATAATGAGGAATTGGGAGGATATTAGAGTTAAAAATGACCAAGGTAATCAGGTTAATTTTCTATTTTAAGAGGTGTGGATTGGGTCACATGGTTAGGCTACACAGTTAGACAAACTTTGTGTTAAACATGTGGTGGCCAATATCCATTGAAAACTAATCCACATAGTTTCCCAGGAAAAGATAAACTGTTAGAAAAATTGTTCTCAATCCATGTGACAACCTTTAGAATAAATGCATCCTCTCATATAGTTTACTTGGTGAATCAAACAATTAGAAAAATCATTCTCAAACTATATAAATTTCCATTGTAACCATCAGATCCATATCATATGGTTACTACTAACAATGTTCATAGACCATTAATATGGCACGTTTCCCCAAAAACTCTAAATTTTCAACCCCCAACTCCCAAAATCCTCTGTAACCTCAAAATAGATAAACCAAGATCAATATTAAACATACCTATGAACTAAAGTGTGTCACATGACCCGGTGGAGGTGGATAAATAATATAATATATCCTTGCATGAATTTTAGTGGAAAATATTAGGAAAGTATGAATACAACATCTCTGATCTGAATATGGATGCACAGTATCTTGACATATGGATGCTCATTATCTTGAGTTATTTTTATTTTAAGTTTATCTTGTTTTCCTTGGTTGATGTATTCCATGATTTTTTCTAGTTTATGCAGTATAACTTATTCCACTTGTTTGTAATTGTTTTTGGTGGTTATGACTAAGATGTAATGGGATCCTTGAGAGGTATCTCATGGGATGGTTGTTTGAACTTTTTCCCTTCCTCCACTTCATTTTCAAGTTTTTTTATTCTCTAGGATGATAATTGTTTGAGTGGTATCTGATGTGATGTCTTAGACTTCTAAAAACCATCCCTTAGCATTTTTACAGAGCTTGGTGGTACCAAAAGGGAGTTTATAGGTATATTCAGAGGTTAGGGGATAACTCTGTCCATTTTAAGTTTCATCATTCCATGGTGGTGGGTTTGGTGATGGTCATTTTTGCATCAGGTTCTTGGAGGTTAGTCATGGGTTAGTTGTGTGATGCTAAGATGCACTATAGTGAGTACCTGGTTGGATATGTTTTATGGTGTGGAACATGTGTGGATACCCTATGTAACATGGGAATTAGGAAATACCCAGTGAAGTTCATACGGTTAGTCATGGAATTTTGGGGGATCGTCTATGTAACATAGATATTTGGCACTCACCATGTTGTGGTCTTGGGAATGGTGATGAGAAAATGGCCAAGCACTTGGTGCGACACTGTGTTGACTAGTCATAGTGGGAATCATAGGATCCAATATAACTTGGACCATAATGTGATCTAATACATGGTGGTGGTTAAATCAATTTTTAAAACATTAAAAAGGGGTAAATGATAGTGGGAGATTTGAATATCATTTGAGTGAGGGAGACCATGGAATAGTAGGTGGACTCCATGTTATTTCGAGGCCATTTGGAATTTCCTCTATAAATAGAGGGATCAACCTTCTTTAATATTTTCTTCCTCCTTCTCTACTGAGATTTAGCCAACTCTAAACACACTTGGTTCCCTTATATCATCTCTCTCTATGGTTCTAATATCTTAGATTGTAAAGAATTGAGTTCCCTTGATAAAATGTACCTTCTCCTTCCCTTTATCCCTTTCATTAATCCTTCTTGTTTGGGTGTTAGTTGTGGTAAACCCCTCTATTTTAGGATGAATTATGACCATGGTTTGGAGATGGGATATTATGACTAGGTTTCAATGGTTTTATCTTAAATACTGGTGAAGTTTTATCCCCTAATTATTCTATTGTTATCATAGTTCTCTTTGAATATTCAATCAAGGTAGGGGATCCTCATTCTCTCCCTCTTTATGTGCATGTGTGTGGATTTCATTCTTTTATCTTCCTTTTGGTGGATAATATGGGTCATTTTAAGAAGATAATTAATTTTATTAATCAAAATTAAATGGGAAGGGTAGTATTTTCATGTGTTTACTATTTTTATGATATTTATAATGGAATTATACTTGTTGCTATTGCTGAAAATCATAGCTCTTAGGAGCCTTACTTGGGTTACAGTGGTTATGATCATGGACCCTTATTATGCTGATTTTTGGAAATAACCCTGAATAAAAGGTTAATAACTTATATATGACTGAAAAATCAGTATACTATAGAGATCTTAAATTTTTTAATAACACCCGCACTATGTAATGAACTAACATGTTTAAATATCTTTATTGAATCTAAAAATGTGGTAAATTTTGGGAGATAAAATGTGTTGTTATGTGTCGATGTTCTTGTTACATTTTCATGCATGATGTCTGTGGACCTTTTTGGGGGTTTAATAGTGAGTGTGAAAATTGGTTATTATGTAAAATGTGTTGGGAATCAAAGTGATGGTTGATTGGAATGGGATGTGATGGGGGCAGATACGTATCATTTTATTTATGAGGTTGTTGTTGTGTAGCTGTTGTGATGAGATAGTTTGGTTGAGGTAATGGATTAGAATATGTAATATTGTGGTAATGGTTTATGTGATATGGTTGAGTCATTATGTAGTGTGGTTGTGTTAGTTTCTCGATTTTACATTAAATTAAATTGAATGCTGAAAATGAAATATCATAGGTTGGATTCAATATGTGGTAATTGGATTAAATGAATTTAATGATAATTGACACGGGTTTGTAAATGAATTAAGTGTGGGATAAAATCTAATTAGAATACTTGAATTAGATAATTGAATATTAAAAATCAATTTTCCCTTTAATTAATAAATTTATAGAAAATAGATGAGCATATAGTTGAAAGTGGAAATTATGAGGTTGTGTATGGTAGTTGTGTGGTGTAATGAATTTAGGGCTAGTAGAAGTTAGTGGAATATTTCATAGGATATTTTGATGGTATTATGGGTGATGTTAGTGATATTATTGTTAACCCATAGTTTAGGTATGTGTGATATCTATCTACTTTTGTATTTTATTATTATCTTTGTCCACCCCCCCCCCCCCTGAGTTAGATAACCTTACCAATGACCAAATGTTTTTCTTTATAGGTGTTTTATCCAACATCTAGGATAGTGGTAAATTAGATGGTTGGATATCCCCTCTTCCCCATCTCCCTTCAATAGTAGTGATGATGACATGGGTAGGTGTTTCATATTACCCAGGTGATGACATGTTGGTGTTGGAGATCACTCAGTGATGATGAGGATGTAAAATGTGGTTGCTGAAGGTTTTGAGCGTAGAGAAAGCATATGAAGGGACATTCCCAAATTTGTTTTTTTCATGATCGATGATTAATCTAATATTTACATGATGATCAATGTTGTAATTGATTTAATTGAATCAAAGAATACATATAATAGATTAAATGTTGAAACTAAATCGTAGGATCGTCACGTATTATTTATAATTAATTTAAGAAATTAAATAATTACCTTGCAAGATATTCTTTCATCATTGATATATCTGACAATAGATCTACATTGTACTTTCATTTCATTGTAGGAATCAATATAATATTCCTTCTAGTGGTGATCCACATGTGTTCCATAAATCTCTGAATGTCGTCGTATGAATCTTCGGGTGCTAGCATGGTAGATCCTATCGCTTGCCTCATTCACCACTGATCTCCCCAAGAATCGCTTCCAAATAATTATCTTTTATCTCTATTAACTAGAGAGTGGAATGTGGAGGAATATTTCTCTCTATTATTGGGAGTGTTCCTGGAGAAGGGAGCTCTCTAGGGCTTCAAGATGATTCTCTGATTTATTTTTGAAATACAAAAGAAAGAATCGGCTCTCATAAAAAATAATATAACCGGGTTAATATATCAATGGGGTTACAAGTTCCCTTTATTATTTATTTAATCCTTATAGAACACTATTTCTATAATAATAATATTATTATTATTATTATTTCTTAACATGATCTAAACTCACTAATTAAATTAAATATTATTTCTTAAAATAATATTCAATATGTATTATTTCTTAGGGGACCATTAAACTCGGTTTTCCATTCCTCCAAAATATTTATCAAGACTTAAATAATGACTATTTATTTAATAAATAAATATCTCTACATTATTTACTAATAAATAAATAAATATTATATTCTCTAAATAAAAATTAAATATTTATTAAATATTCCACTCACATAATATTATCTCGAATAACTAGTGATGGAATATATTCTCTCGATAAAAAATAAATAATTATTAACCCACATATGGTAATAATATTTATTCAACTTGTTAAATAGTAAATAAATAATATATTATTTAATTAAGATTCTGGATACACTTAGTGTGTGACCTTCTAGGACTCTTTCTCAGTGGAATTTCGTGAATTTTCCTAAAGTCCAAGGTTAGAATCTAGAAAAGCGCCAAGAAACCCATAGAGAAAAAAATTTAATGCCTCAATGACATAATACCACATTAATATTATCAGTATGTAATATAATTCCTTTATCATGATATCTCAAATCAAGTAGCTTGCATGTTGGTTCCATCAACATATGTGCTCAATGTCCCCTTCTTTGAATTTCTAGAAATCAAACTTGCCTATAGAACACCACGGACATGGATTTATTTAGGTTATACCATTTAAATCAAATTTCCTACAATATAAACTTCTATTAAAGAACAGAAAGTAAAAATCCTTTCTCCCATTATTCATTAATTAAATATTACTCATGGCACACCCAACGTATCCTACCTCATTGCGAACATATGTCATTACAGTTTTCATCAATGCATCAAAGTACGCTACTTATAATACTCACTAATAATAATATTAAAGTCTAATAATCAATACACATATTCCCAGATAGGAACATCCAATGACACATATAAATTTGGATTTCCTATTGGTGGGACTCATTCTCATAATATTCTATACTGGATATTACCAAGGGAATACACAATGAGAAGGTTCTCCAATCTACTATGAGTATCCACCCCTGATATCCTATATCATTTGTGTCCCTAAAATATTTTCATCCAACTATGTAACATATATTTAAGAATAATTTTGTGGCACTTCTAGGTTCTCATCATAGCGGGGAACTTTTATGAACTTTTAGTGTGACGGTTACTCATAATAAATTATCACTTACAATGTCATGTAGAAGATAAATCATGATGTGATAAAAAGTTTATCAATATTAAAAAAATTAATGGGAGTTATCATAAAGTATATAGAAGTTGGTTCTAGGTAACCAACTCCAATAGTGGGGGTTGTGAATAATGGGAGGAGGGAACAAGGTTGATGTCCTTCACATTCATGATACCTTATTACCCTATATATGAAATGTGACATTGTAATGAGATTGTGATGGGGATATTGGTGGACATCGGAACTAGATGCTAGACCATGTGGGAGGTTAGGATGGGTAAGGATGCATCCCAAACCCCATTAGAGATGGATGTACATGTGATGAGATATGGATAGAAGGGATGTGATCATAGGACTTTTGACAATGGGGTATGAGAGCAGAAAATTAGTGAGGAAGTGGTTGAAAATCACCTTTTATTGTATTCTTTCTATGATATTCTATTATACCTGGGTGCTTTATTTGGTGAGAATATCATGGTGAGGTTTGGTACTGGGTAGTTGACCTGTTTAGGTGCTTATTGGTTCTATTTTTTTTTCATTGGAGAATTAGTATACTCTTTTCACATGATTATGAGAGACCTTAGGTATGATCCTACTTATTATACATATTATTCTCACCCTAAATACATATAAAATAATTTTCAGGTTTCTAGATGGTTTTTAGGGACTAATATAGACATTACTAGCTTGGATATTGGAGTTGTTGTTGAGTCACTATTATAGGAATTGTATTTTTAGTATTTACTTAGGGACTTTTACTTGTATTTTTTGACATTATTCATGTATTATAGGATGGTATGTTTTATATTTCTATTATACATAACAAAATTACTCTATGGTCATTCATTTTATTTCCTAGTCTTATATTATTATTATTGAGGGTAATTTCTTCCACATGTGATATTTTTATACCCTTGATGCTAGTTTCCAACAAGGCCTAATAGATGCAAGACTCAGGGGCTCATTATCTCTCTTTATTTTTGGCTCAGGAGGGGTACCTTATGAGGGAGTTGTTATGAAAATAAATATATGATGATATAAGAAGAACCATTTTTTACTGTAAGGTAATCGCTCATGCTCAAAATCAGATTTACAAACTGAAAAATCCAAATCAGTATAAGTGTTCCAGTAAGATAAGATCCCAAGTCCAATAAATTAACTAATGGCCCACATTATAGAATCATGCATTTTGAAAATTTTCAGCTTAGATTCATCATATTTTTTAACACCACTACTCCATAACTCCTATATTTCTTTAATTTTAGGCTACAATAATACACCAATTTCATTTCGAGAAACTTTATTTCTTTTAGTATTCATTAAAATGATGAAAGAAACTATTTCATACAAATTAAAAGAGGTTTATTATATGGTATGATAATAATAAAACAAATGTAACAATTAATACTCAAATTCCCAAATGGGTTGAATTTGTCAGTAACTAATCATAATCACACATTCTTAGGATCATATAATAAAATTATATGTAATGAATCAAATATTTTCTATTTTTTAAATATATTATATATCATATTAATTTTTCATTGTTAGTTTACATATCATGACACTTCAATTGCTCGATTGTTTTTTATGTCATAAATAATCATTTCAATTAGGGTTTTAAAAGGAACTAATGAAAAAAATTGGAAGGGGTAATATTTTTGTACTTATTTTTAGTAATATATTGATTTAAACTTTCAAAATGACTTGTTCACTTACATATATAAGTTGATCATCTTTTAAACTCTTTTCTACCCAAATAATCTCCCCAATATTTCATACAATCATTAGTACATGCATGTATTTTTTTATAATTGACCGAAAATTGTCAAAAAATTTCTTTATATCATAAAAAGACTCGGGATATTAGATTCAGGAAATGTATTGTGCAATAATTAAAATATAATATAAATTGATTAATTTTTAATTCCATATAGGCACTTGATATGATATAGCTTTAGTAGAAATGAATTATTTGAATATTAGACACATCCTACATATAAATATTGATTTCAATCATCAAATAATTCATGAAACACATTTTTTCTCATTAAATTTTTCACTTGTATCGGTCTATGTGTAATTGAGAAGATGATCCAATAATATGTTTCAATCTTAATATTTTGGTCCTAAAGTTTCAAAAAACATCATTTCCCATGTTAATATTACAATAATCCTCAAATAGTTATATTGATGTTTTTTTATGTTGATGATGTTGACCTAAAATACCAAAATCATCATTTATCAAGTTATAAATTTCATTCTCCATTGTTAGGGAAGCATCACGCTCATTTTGTTAACTAAAATCAATGATCAAACTTTCTATAATGTTCGATTTTTGATATCAAATCCAACATACATATTGAGCAGGGAATTGCTTAAATATCAAGTGTTAATAAAATTTTTCCCTATTAAACCATGTTCAGAATTTATAATCTAGACATGGACATTTAATTCTCCCATCCATATATCAATTAGAAATTTCAAAATATAAAAACCCCTCTAAACCCTTAGAAAAGGTAATTTGTTCCACCTTTATCAACATTTCACTAATTACCAACACTTTTAGAAACAAGAGAGTTTGAAGTTATATTGAGTTGTGATATTAAAAAAATACAATATGGGATATTGAATAACCCATAATTACTAGGTTATTTTTTTGGGATTCATGGAACATTGATCATTGGAGTTTAAACCAAAAGATCCTACAAAGGTGGAAATAAGGCATTGGAAGATTCCTGGGCTAAAAGGAACCCCTCAATGTCAATGTATCAGAATTTAAAAAGTAAATTCACAACCTTAATCACCAAATTGATATAAAACTAATTCAAAACTCAAAAAATCGCAAAACTCTTGGGATTAAATTAAGGATAATAAAGCATGAAAGTAAATAATAACAATATTTATGTTGTTTGAACATTAAGTCTTACATCCATGGAAGAACACTATTTCACTTTTCATTTCATGGAAGTTATTAGATTATAATCTCAAAAAAAATCCATTTTTTAGATCACTAATAAATAATTGCAAGACATGTGTACAAGTGGTCCCACTCCACCGTTATATTGGGGTCTACTAAATAAACTGGTTCTACCACCTTCTAAAAATTTTGGGGGGGCAACATTTTCTATAGTAACATATAATTTCCTAGAGCTAAATTATCATTGAATGATAAAATTTAGTGAACTGAGAATGTTACCTTTATATAATATTCCAAATTTCCTTTGCTATAAAACCATGATAAAAACCCTTATGTAACCATAAAAAACTGATCGCACTATGATTAACTATTTTATTTCACCCTTACACCACTGTATTAAACTGATTTTGATTGTAAATTCCAAATATTATAAAAAATTAAATTCATTTTTGATTCAATTATTTTATGTTTATCACTGGTAAAAAGGGTAATTTCACTTGTTTTGAGGATTTCATTATAGGTGAAGGTGATTTGGAGGGCCCATACGAAGTTGAAGAAAAATGGACCAAATTATGCAAGAATCCAAGAACATATGTGGACTCATCCACAATCTACTACTAATGCATGCATCCAATTGAGATGATATTTTGTGGTATGATACAAATATCGTTTTTCTACAACTTTAATGAAGACACCAAAGACCAAATCAGCAATACGATAGCCCAATTGGATGGATCTGCCCAAGGAACCGAATATATATAAAGTCAAAAGATGGGTTTTATATTTCATCCATATCTCGAGATGTAGTTTTCCCAATGGAGCCAAGTTTTCAGGGGATATATTAAATAGGTTTGGAACAAACTTTTTATATTTCTCTGAAGTGATATAAGACTATCTAACCACTCAAAACCATGGTCCAGGTGGTTTTATAAAATTTGGGTGCCCAAAACCACCTTCCACTTTGCCTATAAATTTGAACCTTGGGAACCACATTTTAAATTTAGTCCAAGGAGTGAACTTCTATCATCTTTTAGTTATATAGTATTCCTCTATTCATCATAGAATTTCTGGATGCCCATATCCTCATAGGGGTTCAAGGATACAAAGGATATCCACCCAAGCTTCATCCCCCTCTTGATGTCATTCTAAATCATGGGCGTTCATTATGAGGGATCTACACACATGTCAGGGGAGTTTTGATGCATATATTAGCTACTGGTTTGAATTAATTTGGGTTTTATAACATTTAATTCCATTTACTTGCATTATTTCATATTTTAATGCTTATTTTGATGTATGTGATTTATATGATCTTAATTTATAACTAATCAGTAAGAGGTTTTGAGTGCATGAATTGTGTTGTTCTGATTTTACAACTCAAGAATCCTTTTATTACTTAATTTATTATGATTCAAATCTTATTTTCAAACTCTTATTCACTCATAATTTCTGGACCTTGACAATATGATTGTTATGTCAAGGTTGGTTCTTCAAGCATTGAAATAAAATCATAGGAATTAATTGGGATTCTAATTAATTTCAACCAAATAATTACTCCAAAACTGAATGAATATCAAAGAAAAATAAACTTTAAATGTGTGTAGGGAAATAAAAAATGACCCCTTTATCTCATATTTTTCAAAATCCAATTGTTTTTTCAACTATTAAACTCGTTAAATTAAGCTATTTTCTTAAAACTATTTTCAAACCCCCCCCCCACATTTATTAATTTTTATTAAAAATAAATAATCTAAACCTATAAATTCTCCTTGAGAGATAAACTAGGTCTTTTTTAGACTAAATAAACTTTAAAAACATGATCAATTTTATGTGTCATGACAACACAATCAAAAACTAAGGTATGTTATAACTTCTATTCATGCATCATCTAGTCAACTAACCACCTACACATCCTTGTTCTAGAACATAACTTATGGAATACTTCCTATATAGAACTTATAATACCTCGATACTGAACATAAAGGAAAAAAATATCTTAGGGAGTTTTACCTTCCAGTAATATGAATCAAAACATTAAACTGACTTTAGATTTTCTAATAATCTCCCACTTGAAGACTGTATTCAAGGAAACATGGAAACCTATGACACTTGGTAAGAAACCCAATCATGTTAATTTCTATAGTGATAAAAAAAATATTGTCTCCACCACATTATATTCACCCTATTACTACTAAGTAATAATGATTCCTTATACATTACCATACTAAAACCTTGGTGAACATATCATCCAAATTCTAACTTCCACCGATCTTCCACATATCAAGCACGCCATCCTCTATTATCCTATAAATAAAATGATATTTCAGAATAATTTGATTCATATATGATTAAAACAATAGATTTTTAACCAAATTAATTTCACTTTGACTATCATAATAGAAAAATAAAATTTCCTAAATCCTTCAGAACTCCTTTAACAAACACTTTAACCATGTCATTTCTTTTCGTGCTTCTATTATGACGACATTTTCATCTTTTGTTGTGGATAGTGAAACCACAATATCTAAACTTGATATCAAACATATGTATATTCCTTATAATATAAACATAAATCCAATGGAAATATTATATTTGTTTGTATCCCCTCCAAATATTTCATCCACATGATCCTTAAATAAACTATTCATTTTAAAACACAAAGATATATCTTCCAAACCTATTAGATAGTGAAGAACCCACTTCATAGATTCCCACTATTATTTTACTAAATTCTATATAAACTGACTAAAAAACCCCACTACAAATTCAATTTTCATCCTTATATATATCATGGAATATATCAAGCTACCTACCATTGATTAAAATTAAACTTTCACCATGTATGTTTCCTTATATTCTATTTTCGGTATTTCCTCCTTGGATAATTTGAAGTGTCTAACTAATGGAGTTAAGGTTTCTTTATATATAGTCAATATAAATCTCTTGAATAATTTCCATATGTGATCCTTCTTAGATAAAACCAAAATTCTATATTTATTGTCTCTTTGAATCCATATTCCCAATATTTTCTTACCTCACCAAGATTCTTAATCTGGGATATTCCATACAAGTATCACTTCACATCTTAAATCATATTAATGTTTGGACTCTCTAAAAACATGTCACACATATATAAGAGAAGGATGAGAAAGTTATCATCCTTAAAAACCTTTTAGTATCAATAGTGATTTGATTTTCTCTAGAGGATCCCCTTATCATCTATAATGGCATAGAACCTATGGTTTTATTTCCCTGACACCTTCTTCAAATCATAAAAACTTCCCTTTAGTATACACACCAGGTCCATGTTTGATTTTTCCATGAAACCATCTAGTTTATTAACATAAATTTCTTCCTCTATATCACCATGAAAAAATGCTATTTTTACTTCCATATGTTCTATATTAAAAATTTCAGAAGCAACCAAACTTAGTACTATCTGGATAGTTGTTTTTTTAATCATGGGTCATAAATTTTCAAATAATATTGCTCCTTTTTTCTATTGAAAACCTTTAATAAAATGTATAACCATATTTCATTTCATACCATTGTATTTTCAAATAAACATACTTTTAACTTAGTTTCAATTTTTTCCTAATCCTTAGCATCAACATGGATATAGGCTAAATTTATGAAAACTTTGAGGGGGTTACTTTTTCTATTTTACCATTCCCCAACTACTTTGGAATCTCCTACCCCATTTCGGAAAAAGGAATCATATTAACAAGGTACATTTCATAATTGAATTATTTTACCCAAATATTATTGAATATAATATAATGAACTCCCATGATCCACACCCTCTCAGTTAAATTTTGATTCATCCACTTCACCACACCATTTTTCTCTAGTGTTCCAGGTGTATCTTTCTCAAACCTAATTCCTTTTCTCTATAAAAATTTCCAAAAAATCTTTCTACTATATATACCACTAATATCATACCATAAGAATCTATAATTATTTATAGTATCTTTTTACACCATAAAACATACTTGAAATCTCATATTCATGTTTAAGTATACACATAATTTTCTTATTCAATCATCAATGAAAGTCACAAAACAAAATGACCCACTGTGAGAATGGACTGGTGCAGGCCCCCAAACATCCATGTGTATGAGCACTAGATTTTTAGACTTTTGTTTCCTACTATTCAATTATAATGACAAAATTATAAAATTTATTAGTAAAAAACTTGTTTATGATGCTTTATCTGAGGTGCGTGCACCAGTCTGTGGAGGACGTGCAGTTGTTGCCCCGCATTTCTGCTTTCCAAAGGTTGGCGACATTCATTCCTTGTTCAGGGATATTTGCAATATGATCGAAATGGGATGATGGGATGTCGGTTCTTCCTTCGGTGGATTCCTCCTCAGAAATCATCACCTAGTCTGGGTCTCCCTTATAGACTTAAGATGTTGTTCGTGAAACTCTTCCTGGCACCATATCTTCATGGACACCAGTTAATTACACTACTTCTATCAGGACATTCCAAGGGGTCACGTCAGGGCAGCAACATTCAGTAAGGGGAGTATTCACGTTGGGCATCACTGGAATGTCTGGACTCTAGGGGATTGGCATGTCTGTCTTCTTTCCCTTATCATAGGGCTTCTTGAGGGTGCAGAATCCTAAGGCATCCCACATTGAATGTGGGGAATCATATTCCATGGGCATGTATCTGAGGTTTTCCTCAACTTCCCATGTTTAACACGGGGTATGTCGTGAGTTTAACGTCCAGCAGAGACGGATCGGGATGATCATAACACAGAATAGAGTGGATCAGATGGAGGAACCCCCTGGAGGGAACAGTGATATTGGGGCCATCATGTGGGTGGATTCCCGAATGCTATTAAATGGAATGGGGAATGGGGTGGAATGATCCCATCGTGATGTGGAGGCCCGGGTAAGAATCAGGATGGATGATGGAAGGTTTCGTGAGGGAGGTGGTGAATGGGATGGAACCGTCATGGGGATGATGATGGTTTCAGTCTTGATCCTCGAAGAGGCCTCCTACATATCCTTGTGGTAGGTAATCAAAGTCCATGTAGTTCGTCTGATGGCGGCTTTCCACTGATGAGGGTTTCAACGGCTTACCGCTGATTGGGGACGTCAACGGCTTACCTTTGAATGGGGTCACAAAGGCTTACTGCTGGATGGGGTTGTCAAGGGCTTACCACTGGATGGGGTTGTCAACGGCTTACCTCTGGATGGGGTTGTCAATGGATTACCACTGGATGGGGTTGTCAATAGCTTACCGCTGATTGGGGATTCCAACGGCTTATCAGTAGATGGGGTTACAACGGCTTACAACTAGATGAGGTCCATAGTTTAACGTCATATAGGACAGGGATGAACCGACGTGAAGGGGGTCAGAACTACTGGGTGTTGGGATTGAACCTTAGGGAGGCATCCTACGTACCCTGTCTTGGTAGGGATCAAAGTCCTCGTAGTTCAGGTGGTGTGGGGGGATTTGGGGCTTACGCTCTAAGGCAGCCCAAGGTGTTGGTGAACCGACGTAAAGGGGTCAGCACGACTGGGTGAATGGTGGGATTGAACTTCAGGGAGGCTTCCTACATACCTTATCTTAGCAAAGATAAAAGTCCTCATAGTTCAGGTATGGGGAGGAGTTGGTGAATCGACGTGAATAAGGACCCAGGGTCTAGGTGGATGGGGGTCTTGAACCTTAGGGAGGATTCCTACATACCTTGACTTAGCAAAGATTAAAGTCCTTGTAGGTCGGGTATGGGGAGGATTTGGTGAACCGACGTGAATAAGGACCTGGGGTCCAGGTGGATGGTGGGTTTGAACCTCGTGGAGAATTCCTACGTACCTTGCCTTGGAAAAGATCAAAGACCTCGTAGTTCGAGTTATGGGGGCTTGGTGCACTGACGTGAAGATGGTTGGGAAGACCAATGGGTGTTGGGATTGAACCTCAGGTAGGCTTCCTACATACCTTTCCTTGGAAAAGATCAAAGACCTCATAGTTTAGGTGGTTGCATTTGGGGCTTACGCTCTGAGGCGACCCAAGTAAGATGTCATGTTCGGTGCTCACTCTAGGCCCATGTGATTCATGCTCGATGTGAGAAACAAGAGATAGCATAGACCCAACGATCACGTCGTGAAAGGTGAGTCCGTGAGAAGTGGATTAGGTCTTATGCGTAATCGCGGCCCAAAGAGGAAACAAAGGCTTATGCGTGGTTAGCAACCCGAAGAGGTTGGGACTTAATCCAGGATGGAGGCCTGACAGCGATAAAGAATAGTGGCAGAGGTATTTGGCATCGAAGAAAGGATGGGTTCAGTGTCCATTTCCCCCTCCCCCTGGTCCATGGGGCTGAAGAAGAAAGGAGGAGCAGGGATGCTTCCTCTGGTAAGAAAATATAAGGGCTTACACCGAGATGGTCACCCTCTCCCTGTAGACAGATGTTGCTCCGATAAAGATGACCTCATTCCATTTGAGGAATGATCTCACTCTCGTGGAGACCAGTGGGCGTGCAGAATGTCCAAGGTGGGGGAACCCCTCATGCGGGGCATAGAGGGAGGTCACAGTTTAACGTCATGTGTTGAGGACTATGACACTTGGCAGTTTAACGTCCTACAGCTCTGACGAGGTGGGTTTGCTCTGCACCCCTAGGAATTACATAACCGGTACCCTCAGCTCCTTGGTGCAAAGAGGGGGCAGGCAAAGCCGTGGATAGGTGGTGTCATTGAGCGAGCCATCGGGGGGGTCCACGTTAGCATGGCTATGCAAAGAAGCAATAGCCATTAGCGTGCCTACACAAAGAAGCATGAGTTGAAGCAACTTAATAGGTGGTCGGGTTCCACCTTTGCGTGCGATTACTTAGGCTTGATCCTTGTCCAAATCCCATCGATCCCCTTTCCCCCGCATGCAATTCCTTCCAATTTCGTGCAATCAGTTCTTCAGCATGAAATTCCTTTTGCGCGCCGGCTTGGCCGTTTTCCCACGCAATTCCTTTTTCACGTCGTCCCACTCTTTTGCATTCCCGATATTCATTTGTGCGCCGCACCCATCCTTTTTTCACCCTCCGCTGCATTGTGCGCCGGCCTGTCCCTTTTTTGTGCAATGGTCCCTTTTGTGTGCAGGCCTCTCGCCTTGTGTTCCTGTGATGTCCCTCTTCCATGCATCATTTCGGGCGCCTCCTGTGCCCAAAACACCTTCTCCATATATTCATTTCTCATGTGACCACCTATGTTCACACGATGTAACTTTAATGTCCCTTGGATGATACCGCCTGTTGTGTTTCTTTGCCTCATGCTTCTTTGCATTGGCACGCTAACGGCTATTGCTTATTTTCATAGCCACGCTAACGTGCCCCCTCCCCCAACGGTTTGCTCCATGACACTCCCTATCCATGGAATTGAATGTCCCATCTCTGTACCAAGGAGTAGAGGGTACTGGTTATGTAATTCCTAGGGGTGTGGAGAAAACCCGCCTCGTCTGAGCTACATTACGTTAAACTACCAAGCGCCATCATCCTCATCACATGACATTAAACTGTGACCTTGCCCTGTGCCCCGCAAGTGGGGTTCCCCTACCTTGGACATTTTTCTTGCCCACTGGTCTCCATGGGAGTGAGATCATTCCTCACATGAAATGAGATCCTCTTTATCAGAGCAGCGTCTGTCCGCGGGGAGAGGGAAACCATCTTGGTGTAAGCCCCTATCTTTTCTTACCAGAGGTAGAATCTCTGATCCTTCTTTCTTATTCGGACCCAAGGACTAGGGGGAGAGGGAAATGTACACCGGACCCCTCCTTTCTTCGGTGCCAAATCCCTCTACCACTAGGCTTTGTCGTTGTCGAGCCTCCATCCTGGAGTAAGTCCCAGCCTCTTCGGGCTACTAACCACGCATAAGCCCCTATTTCCTCTTTGAGCCATGATCACGTGTAAGCCCCACTCCACTTCCCACAGACACACCTTTCACAATGTGATAATTGGGTCTATGTTATCTCTTGTTTCTCACACTGAGAATGACTCACGTGGGCTTAGAGTGATCACCGACCATGACATCTTCCTTGGTCCTCCTCAAAGCGTAATCCCCAAATGCAACCACCTAAACTATGAGGTATTTGATCTTTTCCAAGGAAAGGTGTGTAGGAAGCCTCCCTGGGGTTCAAGCCCAACACCCATTGTTCTTCCCGACCATCTTCACATCGGTGCACCAATCCCCCATAACCTGAACTACGAGGTCTCTGATCTTTACCAAGGAAAGGTGCGTAGGAAGCCTCCCTAATGTTCAATCCCACCATCCACCTGTACCCCAAGTCCTTATTCACGTCGGTTCACTGAATCCTCCCCATACCCGAACTATGAGGACTTCGATCCTTATTAAGGTAAGGTACGTAGGAAGCCTCCTTGAGGTTTAATCCCACCATTAACACAGTCGTTTCGACCCCTTTACATAGGTTCACCGACACCTTGGGCTGCCTCAAAGCATAAGCCCCAAATCCCCCCACACCACCTGAACTACGACGAATTTTATCCTTTCCAGGGTAGGGTACGTAGGAATAATACCTAAGGTTCAAGACCAAAACCTAGTAGTTCCAACCCTCTTCATGTCGGTTCATCCTTGTCCTACATGACGTTAAACTATGGACCTCATCTAGTGGTAATCCATTGTAACCCCATCCAGCAGTAAGTCTTTGACATCCCCAATCAGCGGTAAGCTGTTGAAAACCCCATACAGTGGTAAGGCATTGACAACTTCATCCAACAGTAAGTCGTTGACAACCCCATCCACGAGTAAGCCGTTGACAACCCCATCCAGTGGTAAGCCGTTGTGACCCCATTCAGCGGTAGGCTGTTGACATCCCCAATCAGCGGTAAGCTATTGAAACGGTTATCAGTGGAAAGCCTCCATTAGACGAATTATGTGGACTTTGATTCCCTACCATGGGGATATGTAGCAGGCCTCTTCAATGCTCAAGCCCAAAACCATCATCATCCCCATGACGGTTCCATCCCATTCACCACCCTCCTCACGAAACCTCCCATCATCCATCCTGATTCTTACCTGGGATACCACATCCTGATGGGATCATTCCACCCCATTCCCCGTTCTATTTAATAGCGTTCATAATTCCACCCACATAATGGCCCCAATATCGGTGTTCCCTCCATAGGGTTCCTCCATCTAATCCACTCTAGTCAGTGTTCTGATCAGCCCGATCCACCTCCACTGGACGTTAAACTCGTGGCATACCCCATGTTAAACATGGGAATCTGAGAAAAACCTCAGATACATGACCATGACATATGATTCCCCACATTCGATGTGGGATACCTCAGGCTTTTGTGCCCTCGAGAATCCCTATAATAAGGGACAGAAGGCAGACATGCCAATGCCCCAGCTTCCAGACACGCCAGTGATGCCCAACATGACTACACCCCTAATCGAAGGTTTCTACCCTGACCGAACCCCTTGGAATGTCCTGACAGAAGCAGTGTAATTAATTATCATCCATGAAGATATGGCTCTAGGAAGAGTTTCACGAACAACGTCTTAAGTCTATAAAGGAGACCCAGACTAGGTGACAAGTTCTGAGGAGGAATCCACAGAAGGAAGAACTGGCATCCCATCATCATGATTCAATCAAAGAGAAAATTTCCCTGAACAAGGAACAGATTCCACCTACCTTTGGAAAGTGGGAATGTGGGGAAACATCTATGCGTCCTCCATAGATAGGTGTGCGCGCCTTGGTGAAAGCATCGCCAACAGAAATGGTGACCCCAACATGAATAAGGACATAATCCCATACCACACTGTACAATTCTATGTAAGAACTTGGGTTGGGGCCTGAGAAGGCCAAGGGGATAGAAAAGACCAGGGGCCTGAGGCTGGGCCTCAGTCAGAAAGGCTCTTCCAGTTTTTAGTTTAACGTCTTGCAGTGAGGAAGAAGATAAGATAAGGTATCTCATCCGAGGGTGTGTACGGCACAGAGAGTAACCTGATATGAATGTGGAAATAATCCCATACCACACCATATTATCCCATAAGAGAAAACATGTGCCCAGGGCCCGAAACTGGGCACGTGAAGCACTATAGGGCATGTGCTCGCGGTATGAATGACAAATTAAGGGAAGGATGCCTTAAGGGGATATGTGTAGCATGGAGAAATATCATGACGTGAATGAGGACCTAATTCTGCTCCACACCACACAACCCTAAATGAGAACTTGGGCCAGGGGCCAGAAAGGGCCAAGGGGCCAGAAAAGGCCAGGGGCCTGAGGCCAAGCTTCGGATGGGAAGGCTTGGTCTATTCGCAGTTTAACGTCTTGCAGTGAGGACAAAAGTGGGTAAGATACCCCACATACATGAGTTTTATGGTGCGGCAAGTAACCCTATGTGAATGAGGACACAATCCCATACCACAACATACAATCCCGTAACTGGCATCGCCCAAAGGGAGTTCTTCGCTTAGAGATACCATGGGGTAAAATGAACCACTACACTCAATGTTTGGGAAATCATGGGGTGGTTCTAATGACCCAAGATAACTGTTGACCATGTTTGAAACACAACATCCCTATAGTGACCTAGACTGGGAACAACAAATGAGCATCGATCATTGACCATATTTTCAACGTGGGACTTGTATCGGCTTGTTTCTCAACATCCAAAAGGGAACTCACCTAAAACGGTAGGAGAGCCCTTAGGCCTAGAATCCATGCCATTTGGGGGCCCTTATGGGTGGGAAAGATGATGGAGTCCCAATCAAAGGAGTGGGTGAAGCATAGCTGTACCCATCTATGAAAGAGGCGAACATCTCCAGGGAGTGGGACGTACAGCAGGGTCGAGATGAGCTCAATGTGAATTGGGGAAAAAGTATACACCCCACTATATGTCTTGACCCGAGGGGAAGATTCTGGCATTTTGGCTAGGCCAACAGACAAAATTTCCGAGCATTTCTATGTATCCCATGAGGATGGGAATCAAGACGTATGTAGTTCCTGAAGGCCATGAAGTTTAACATCATGTGGTGAGGACGTGGGAGGATAGAAGAATGGGGAGTAGGCACATGGTGTGACCTTTATAATCCTAGCATGAGTGGGGATAAGGAAGATTACACCATATCCTACAAGGATCATCTGAGAGAACTATACCCAGGGGGGATAGTCAAACGGAAGAGTTTGGGCCTGGGCTCAAGACGAGGTGTATGAGCATTCCTACATATCCCATGTGGATGGGAATCAAGTCATACGTAGTTCTCAAGATGCAGTTTAACATCATGCAGGATGATGCGTAGTTTAAAGTCATGTAGGACCAGACAGTTTAAGGTCATGTTAGACCATCGTGTAATTTAGGGTCATACAGGAACAAAGAAATTTGGTTGGTCCCAAAGACGAGATACTCAGGCGGTATTACAATTCCCATGAGGATGGGAATCAATCCATACGTAGTTCTGGATTGAGGACAAAGGGAGGGGTAAAATACCCCAAACAAGGGGGGTGTACGGCATGGTTGATAACCCAATGTGAATGAGGACATAATCCCATACCACACTGTATAATTCCATGTAATAACTTGGGTCGGTGCCCGATAAGGCCAAGGGGCCGGAAAAGACTAGGGGCCTGAGGCTGGGCCTTGGTTGGAAAGGCCCGTCCAGTTTCCAATTTAACGTATTGCAGTGAGGATGAAGATAGGATAAGTTATCTCATCTGGGGGGTGTACAGTGCGGTGAATAACCCGATGTGAATGAGGACATAATCCCATACCACACCGTAAAATTCCGTAAGAGAAAACCTGGGCCCGAGCCCCGAAACTGGGCATGCGAATCACGACATGGCATGTGCTCACAGTATGGACGACAAATGAAGGGAAGGATGACTTCAGGGGATATGTGTAGCATGGCGAAATAGCATGACGTGAATGAGGACATAAGTCTGCTCCACACCACATAAACCTAAATGAGAACTTGGGCCAGGGGTCAGAAAGGGCCAAGGGTCCAGAAAAGGCCAGGGGCCTAAGGGCGGGCTTCGGATGGGAAGGTCTGGTCAATTCACATTTTAACGTCTTACAGTGAGGAAGAAAGTGGGTAAGATACCCCACATACACGAGGTGTACAGAACGTTGATTAACCCGATGTTAATGAGGACATAATCCCATACCACACCGTACAATCCCGTAACTGGCATTTCTCGAAGGGAGTTCGTCGCTTGGAGATACCATGGGGAAGAATGAACCACTACACTCAATTTTTGGGACATATTAGGTTGGTTCTAACGACACAGGATAGCTATTGACCCTGTTCGAAACACAACATCCCTACAGTGACCTATTCTAGGAACAACAAATGAGCATCGACCGCTGACCATATTCGCAATGCGGGACTTGTATCGGCTTGTTCCTCAACGTCCTTGAGTGCGAACAGTCCCTTTTGCACGCAAGCCTTCCGCCTTGTGTGCCTGTGATGTCCCTCTTCTGGGCATCATTTTCAGGCACATCCTATGCCCAAAACACCTTATCCATATACTCATTTCCCATGTGACCACCTAGGTTCACACGAATTAACTTCAAAGTCCCCTGGATGGTAATTCTCGTTGCATTGCTTCGCCTCATGCTACTTTTCATAGGCACGCTACGGCTCTTGATTCTTCACATAGCCATGCTAACGTGGACCCCCCCCCCCCAATGGTTCGCTCCATGAAACCCCCTATCCATGGCTTTGCTTGTCCCATATTTGCACCAAGGAGTAGAGTGTACCGATTATGTAAGTCCTAGGGGTGCAGAGCAAACCCACCTTGTCTGAGATACAGGGCGTTAAACTATCAAGCGCCATCGCCCTTAGCACATGACGTTAAACTATGACCTCGCCCTGTGCCTCGCATGTGGGTTCCCCCACCTTGGACATTCTGCACACCCACTGGTCTCCATGAGAGTGAGATCATTCCTCACATTTAATGAGATCCTCTTTATCAGAGCGGCATCTGTCCGCAGGGAGAGGGAGACCATCTCCGTGTAAGCCCCTAGATTTTCTTACCAGAGGCAGCATCCCTGCTCCTCCTTTCTTCTTTGGCCCCAAGGACTAGGGGGAGGGGGAAATGGACATCGTACCCCTCCATTCTTCGGTTCCAAATCCTTCTCCTTCTGGGCTTTGTCGTCGTTGGGCATCCATCCTGGAGTAAGTCCAAACCTCTTCGTGCTGCTAACCACGCATAAGCCCCTGTTTCCTCTTTGGGTCATAATCACGTGTAAGCCCCACTCCACTTCCCATGGATGCAGTATTCACGAAGTGATCATTGAGTCTCTTCTATCTCTTTTTTCTCACACCAATCATGACTCACGTGGGATTAGAGTGAGCACTGAACATGACATCTTCCTTGGGCCTCCTCAGAGAAAATCCCTAAATACAAGCACCTGAACTATGAGGTATTTGATCTTTTACAAGGCAAGGTACGTAGAAAGCCTCCCTAAGGTTCAATCCCAACATCCATTGGTCATCTCGGCCATCTTCACATCGGTGCACCAAGCCCCCATAACCCGAACTACGAGGTCTTTGATCTTTGCCAAGGAAAGGTACGTAGGAAGCCTCCATGAGTTTCAAGCCCACCATCCACCTGGACCCATGGTCCTTATTCACGTCGGTTCACCGACTCCTCCCCATACCCAAACTACAAGAACTTTGATCTTTGCTAAGTCAAGGTACGTAAGAAGCCTCCCTGAGGTTTAATCCCACCATCCACCTGGATCCCATGTCTTTATTCACGTTGGTTCACCGACTCCTCCCCATACCCAAACTATGAGGACTTTGATCCTTGATAAAGTAAGGTACGTAGGAAGCCTCCCTAAGGTTTAATCTCACCATTCACCCAGTCGTTCTGAACCCTTTATGTTGGTTTACTAACACCTTGGGTTGCATCATAGCATAAGACCCAAATCTCACCACACCACCTGAACTATGAGGACTTTGATCCTTTCCAAGGTAGGGTATGTAGTAAGTCTCCCTAAGGTTCAATCCCAACACCCAGCAGTTCCGAACCCCTTCACGTCGGTTCATCCCTGTCCTAGATGACGTTAAACTGTGGACCTCATCCAGTGGTAAGCCATTATAACCCCATCTAGTGATAATCCGTTGAAATCCCCAATCAGTGGTAAGTTTTTGACAGCCCCATATATTGGTAAGCCGTTAACAACCCCATCCAGCGGTAAGCCATTGACAACCCCATCCAGCGGTAAGCCGTTGTGACCCCGTTCAGCGGTAAGCCATTGACATCCCCAATCAGCGGTAAGCCGTTTAAACCTTCATCTATGGAAAGCCACCATCCTATGAACTTAGTTTACTTTGATTCCCTTCCACAGGTATACATAGGAGGACTCTATGATGCTCAATCCCAAAACCATCGTCATCCCAATGACGGTTCAATCCCATTCACCACCCCCCTCATGAAACCTTCCATCATCCATCCTGATTCTTACCAGGGCCACCACATCCTGATGGGATCATGCCACCTCATTCCTCCTTTCATTTAACAGCATTCGGGAAGATACCCACATGATGGCCCCAATATCGGTGTTCCCTCCAGGGGTTTCCTCCATCTGATCCGCTCTAGTCAGTGTTCTGATAAGCCCGATCCATTTCCGCTGGACGTTAAACTCGCGGCATACCCCATGTTAAATATGGGAAGCTGAGGAATACCTTAGATACTTGACCATGGCATATGATTCCCCACATTTGATGTGGGATGCATTGGGATTCCACGCCCTCGAGAAGCCCTATAATAAGGGACATAAGACAGAAACGCCAATCCCCCAGCGTCCAGAAATGATAGTGATGCCCAACGTGATTACTCCCCTAATCAAAGATTGTTTCCCTGACTGTACCTCTTGCAATGTCCTGACAGAAGTAGTGTAATTAACTAGAGTCCATGAAGATATGGGGACAGGAAGAGTTTCACGAATAATGTCTTAAGTCTATAAGGGAGACCCGAACTAGGTGATGAGTTCCAAGGAGGAATCCACCGAAAGAAGAACTCACATCCCATCATCCCGTTTTGATCAAGGAGCATATGTCCCTAAACAAGGAACAGATTCCGCCTGCCTATGGAAAGTGGGAATGCGGGGTAACAACTGTGCATCCTCCATAAATAGGTTCACGCGCCCCGACGAAAGCATCGAAAAGAGAAATGGTGAACCCGACGTGAAATTATTCTCCTCAATATGGAGATTAATAGCACTTGGGGCATCAATGGATTGACATGTCACCAGATCCAGCTATCCAGCATCAGGTCCCGCTAAGAAATTAGTGGACCTAGCATGAAACTCACCAGAAGTTATGGCAGTAGAATGTTGGACATCCCATTCTGTGATGTTTTCAGTGTGGATCCCTCTTATCAATCACGAAAGACGGGATGGCGCTGGTGAATTGGTCGTCGATTCATTTTTCTTTCAGTACTGATGAGTTCATCTCCCTGCTTCTCAGAAATCAGGTTATTGAACCAGGGGTGAGATCACCACCTGCCCGTCTATGCAGGGGCAAGGGAAACGCCAACATGGTTGTTCCACAAGGCTTCACCTCTCCCACGATGGCCTCTACATATATGGTCATGGGGCACCCACGCCCCCTCTCCCTGTCTGAGGTCATTCAACGGAGGGTAATTAACGACCTCATGCATCGCTGTGAGGAGGAGGGCATAATTCCGACCCGGGATATGGCCTGCCTGAATCTGGAGTCGTCTGCGCCTCATCGCAAATGTCGCCCCTGAGGGATGCGCAGGGATCCATTTCTCCCCACCCCGACATACAACTATTTCAGGAGCCTCTCCCCAGAATGCTTTGACAAATCCCTGCCTTACACTAATGGGGTACGTGACATATGGCCCAGCTCGGTCAGAGTCCCAATCCAGGGGCTCCCAGCAAGGGCTTCCACCCAACCACTTCAGCACCGTCGCCTGGTCTTGCTGGAGGAGGAGCAGGTAAGCTATGTACCTGCATCACCAGCCCCAGTTCGTCTGACCCGATGCCAGCGTCGGGTGCGAGCTGAGGACGCCCGCCAAGGGGAATCAACATCAGCAGTTGCTATGGCCCGAGCCACCCCTGACGCATATCATCAGTTCCCTGCATACACTAAGCAGAGTCACTTATACACCCAACCGGGATCGCGGCCCCAACCACCCCACAGGGAGGATGGGTCAACTCTCATGGTCGTTGGCACAAGCAGTGGCCGTTGTGAGCTAACCCGCAGTGATACCACTAAGTACGGAGGTCCTCCATGTACCACTACCACAGAGAGTGTGGGCCTTTCCCACTTCAAGGTTTATCATGGAGGTACACCCCATTCCACCCTTAATTTAAATGAGGTTCTGCCCCGTGGTAGTGATACTCGGTATGGAACCTCTCTCGTGCCCATTACACTAGGTATGGAGTCATTCATCTTTCCCTCGACTGCTGATGTAGGGACATTTCCCATATGTTCTCTCTCCAATGTGGGGATCCTCCCCATGTTCTCTCAGCAACTGGTGAAGGTCCTCCTTGCCTCGGCTTCCAGAGGGGTGAGGGCCAGCCTCGCTCCACCCACATCCAGCACGGAGGTCCTACCCATGTTTTGCTAGACTGGTAAAAGGACCCTCCTCATACTAAAGTCGCCAGGGAAAACAAGCATAGAGGTCCTCCCCATGCTTCTGCCAATTCCAGTGGAGGTTTTTCCTGCTTCAATGCTATCCATGGAGGTCCTCCCTAAGTCCCCTTTGAAATTTTTCCTGGTGATCCTCACACCCCGGCTTTCTCGGGTGGAAACCCTCTCCGCCCCAGCACCAGTGCAGCCGAAGGATCCCGTGTTAGAAATTAGCCCGGTCCTGAGGAGCCACCCATGGGCAGGAAGGCAGTTTGTCGCTGCCAAAAGAAGAATTTTGGGAAGGTCCAAACAGTGATCAAACTGGTCCACTTCTCAGACTCTGAAGTGGAATACGACTTAGCTCGGGAACCCTCCCCTCGCTTATTCGAGTCAAGGGTTGGGGTAGGGACAAGGCGCATCAGCCTGGTGCTCCTGGAATGTGAGGTTCATATGATTCCTACCTCCCTCCATAGTTATATCCAGGAGGATGAAAATATGGTGACCCCATAGGTTACGGTCGTGCAATCACCACCATCGTCACCAGAAGCACTCTCTACCTCCACAAGAGACCATAGAGAGCTATTCTGGGGACCAATGGCGGGCGAGCAGCATCGCGGCCTATCACCAGTATCCCAAGACCCTGATCTGGTAAATATGGGCATCATCCCATCCTATCGCGACGTAGCATCCAGGTTTCTACGCTCTTTGGAAGAAAGCCCGAGATATGGTGTCTAGTCAGCCCATTCTCCATACTCTCCACTGGCCAGCTTTCATTCCCAGTGGTCTGCCTTAGTACCGCTACCAATTCCTCAACCACCCCTAGTTGGCGAGTGGTGAAATCAAGGGCTAGACCCCAAATCTAAGCCGAGGATCTTCTGGAACATCCTTGCAGTGGACCACTTCCCCAAGAAGTTCTGGCCCGTGGTAGCGTATAATTTCTGAATACTGGAATCCCTCACTCTGGATGAAGTTGAGTGTTTATGATACACCCTCTGGGTGACACATATCAGTCTTCATAATCAGTGAGTGGTTTACCCCATGATCCAAATGCATTTCGAAGACATCAACGAGCAATGTCATCTGGTTGATTTGGATGCACTCCCTGTGGCCCAGCGCCCTGAGTCACCAGGTCACTGTGAGGCCCTCCAGCAGCAATGCATTCAGAGTATCAAGATACTTTGCAAAGTTATCAAGGAGGATACCCCCCACATGAAAATATGTGGTTGGGGGAAGTATGTATCCCTCCTCTTCAATCATATCTGGCGGAACCCCGACCTACTAGGTGATATCGAGGTTATTCCCCCAGGAAGGGTCACGGTCAATATGGCCAACCTAGTGGACGAGAAGGATGAGCTGGAGCTTCTCGATGGAGACTTACCCCCCGAGGGTGTGCCACAACTATTAGATCCTTCGATAAGGGTTATGCACTAGCAAAGGAACCTACTTGGTCCCCATGTACCCACCGAGGCATTGGTACTCATCCAGAATTCCAGTAAGGGCAAAGAGCATGTCGGAGCTGCCAAGCACTCCGACCTACCCGCCTTAGTGTAGAAGACAGAGGAGGACCCTGAGAAGGCTACATTGCGCCAACAACTTGCTGAGCAGAAGAAGTTTGTCAATGAACTCCTGGTTGAACGCATTGTAGAGTGATGGCCTGACTACAGCAATCCTAGTCCAGTACAGTAGGGGCATGAACAACTTCCCCTCGGCGATCTGCCCCCAGGAAACCCTGATCATGCTGCTCCCACAGACAGGGCTGAAGTCGGAGCTCATGGTAAGAGGGCATCGTATGTCTTACCAAACCATCCGGAACGGCGTTTCAATCCAAGGAATCTGGCCCGGGTTCCCCTAGCTGCCCAGCAGGCCACTCCACCAGCCGCTCCATGAGCCGTTGAGCCTGTATACCGTGTTGAAGAACCCACCAACGCGCTCTAAGTTAGGGATCCCCGTCAAGACAGGGACCCCCACCCAGATTATCCTATGGAGGTGCTCATAGCCCGCCTTGGGGCATTAGAAACATGAAAGGTGGCAATCCCACCTGATGGAAAGCCATATCCAGAATGGGTGGATGATATGACGGCACCTCCGGGTTTCTGGAATCCCACATTCTCCCCCTTTAACGGGATGGGGGACCCTCCACAGCACCTAGCCCACTTCAACTCAAGGTGTGGTCCCTTGTTAGGGACTCCAACACAGCAGGAGGCTTCCAAGATATGCTATTTTGTTCAGAAATTGGAGGGGCTGACATTCGTCTGGTACAACCAGCTCCCCGTCGAATCTGTAACTAGATGGGAGGACCTTCACAGGAAATTCCTCTACCAGTTCATCTCTACCACCCAGAAAACCAGCATCATAGACCTCTTCAATTGCAAGCAAAGGATTGATGAGCAAGTTACGTACTTTATTTCCCTGGTGGAAGGGGATCACATACTCTCTTGAAATGCCACTAAATCAGGAGAAATTACTAAAGATGTGTGTAAGAAATTTCACGACGGAACTGGTTCCTTCTCTGATCACACAGAACTACCCCGGAGAATTCTGAGACTTCTATGACAAGGCCCAGTGCCTGGAGGAAGCCCTGCAATAGGCCAGCCAGACACCTCTGTTGCCCCTGGTAATTCCAGAAACGAGGGATGACAGAGCTGAGCCCGCCATGGTGGACCAAATAGAGGCCCCCATAAAGGTGGAGTTACTACCAGTGGCACCATCCCCGCAGCCTCGCGAAGTCCCTCCACCTCAGGCACTGCCTCTGGATAAGCAGTGTCCACCTCAAAATCGGCAAGCGCCTTCACGGAATGAATCACCACCGCCCAGGTGGGAAAACCAGGCTCCACCTCCTCGACAGGTCCCTCCAGCTCCTCATCAGTGTCAGTCTCCAAGGGCACCCTTCCCAGAAAGAAGAAACCAAACCTACTCATTCAATGAAAATCAGGTCCCCACCTATTTCAGAAGTTCCTTAGAACAAGGGATTGTATACTTTCCTGAGTGTAGAAGGCCGGAAGAGGTGAATCTCACCGATCTCCCCAACTACTGCCCCTATCATTGGATTCTAGGGTACACCCTCAAGCATTGTTATGTGTTCAAGGACTGGCTTCAAGACCAGGTTGATAACAACATAGTCAGGCTGGGCCCAGCCCCGGCACAAGTGGTTGGTATATTTGTAAGGCCAGACAGCAGTAGCGACAAAGAAAGTGAGTGGAAAGAGGTTTCTAATCGCAGGTCCTAGAAGTATGATGACTGGATGTCTCGCAAAATGGTTTCTCATGCCCATGGTATCATTCGGTCATGCATGAGTCATCCAGATACCTCATAAGCTGCGGCCACCACTTCTGCATCATCATCTCAGTCAGCCTCTTACCAGAAGAGAAAGCATCAGTGGTGCAAGGGAAAGCAATCTGCCCTGCCAATGCCATCGTCATCTCGCAATCTCTACGACTTCATGCCCCATGAGATGGGGATTCCCCCCAGAATCCACCCAGTTATGGATGACTCTTAAAGTGATAGTCAAGGGTATGCTTCAGTTAATACGGTGGAGCTGGTAAACCCCTACATGATTCCTGACGATGGGGAGCGCCAGGAAAACCTCCCCAACATCCCCAGCTGACACCAACATCAAAAGAGTCGTATCCACATAGGTCATCAGGGAACATCATTAGGCACCTCTGGCAAGGCCATGAACGCCAATGAGACCAGACAGCAGGCCCAGCGTAGAACTCAGCATGCGCAGCCTCTTCATCCAGTGTCACCGGGCCTGCATCCACCACCGTTTATGCTACTGGATTAGGAAGAACTACCTCACCAGGGTGTTACCAAACTCACCCTGCTACAGGATGATCTCAATCATCCTGTCCTCATCCAACAGATACTCTTCAGTATTCGACTAGTGAGCAGAAGGATATACCCAATACCAGTCAGTCGTCAGTCCGACTGGCAGGGCCCGTTATGCCTCCTATCATAGAGCGGATTCCTGCAAGCAGAAGTTCGTGCCTGGTGCGGAATTATGATGTTCTAAAGCACATAGCTGGCATCCCAGAAAGGCTTTCCATCTTTGAAGCCCTTTTCTTATCTCCAGATATGCATGAGTCCCTCACTACGGCTTTGAGAATCCCCCTCCAGTTTGAGACGGAGGTAGCAGCTATTAAATCAGTTCATGCTGAAGCGGTCGAGAATGATTAATTCTAGGCCATCATTTCGTTCTCTGGAGAGGATGAAGGCTCCTCCATATAGGTTCATATTCGCCCGCTGTATATCACAATCCAATTTAATGGTGTGGAGGTTTTACACTATCTCGTTGACACTGACTTTGGGATCAACCTTATCCCAACGCGAACGTTGCGGAAGCTGGGGTTATCTGAGGATGATCTGACTCCCTCTAACTTAAGAATCCAGGGATATGATAGGACAGAGCATACCCCAGTCAGTAAGATCCATTTGAAGACCCAGTTCAGTGGCCTAGTTTCCATCACTGAGTTCATGGTTGTCTCCCTGGACACCGCGTACAATGCATTGATGGGCAGACCATGGCTCCACCTGCATGCGGTGGTCCCCTCATCGTATCACCAGTGCCTCAAGTACTCCCTTAATGGTTGAATATGTGTACTCCAGGGTGATGTATCTCCTTTATCCTCTTGTGAAGCCTACTACTTGGATGTTTATTACTACAAGAGCAAGGATAAGCAGATTATGGAAAGCGAGGTTGGGCCCTCCACGGTTGCAACTAACCCCTGGGAAGGTCTGGATGATGCCTATGTCTTCCCGATCCATCGATTGGAGGCCATGAACCTTGACATGGGGAAATGTTTTTTGTCTCTGGTACAATAGGAAAGCATATTCCTAGGTCCAAGTGATGATGGAAAATCACCTCATATTCCTACTCAAACCAGACTCAGGTGATCCCAGAATCTCCTACCCTTATACGATATCAGGATGTCTGCCCCATGGCAATGGCAGTACATCATACGTGTTCGTTTCGTCGGGCTAGGATTAACTCTCTCAATTTGACGATCTATTATTTCTTTGATATCATCAAGCATGGACCCTTGGTCTGAAGACCAGATGGGATCAGATTGACTACCTTCATCGCTATGGTTTCAGCAGCATGCAAATTTCTTGATATGCCTGCACACCACTGTCCAGGCTGGTACCAGCCTCCCGTCAGGATATACCAACCTAGAGGAAGCTTCTCCCACTGGGAATCCTTCCTCCACAAGTGAGGAAAAGGATTTGGAGGATGCTCCCCCTGCATTCAAAGAAGGAATCTCCTCCATGGTTAATGAACTGGTACAGGTGAACCTTGGTAGCGAGACATATCCGAGACCCACATTGATATGTGCCGCCATGCCCCTCGAGGAGCAGCAGCAGTACATAGATTTCCTGAATCAGCATCGTGATGTATTCACTTGGAGTTACAACCAGATTCCAGGACTATATCCTCAGGTAGTCATTCACCACCTCAGTCTTCCGACAAATCATCACAGGTTCAATCAGGCTCCCAGAAAGATGAACCCTTCTCACGGTGCCATGGTTGAGGCTGAAGTTGACAAGCTCATCAAATCCAACTTTATCAATAAGGTACAGTACCCCAAGTGGCTAGCCAACATTGTTCTAATCAGGAAGAAGAACAAACATATCAGAGTATCCATCGAATTCCGAGATCTCAACCATCACTTTTTGAAGGATGATTTTCCCCTTCCGGTGACAGAATTATTGATCGATGCTACGGTTGGGTTCCAATCCCTATACTTCATGGATGGTTACTCCAGATACAACTAAATCCGAATAGTCCCTGAGGATGATGATTCCACATCTTTCAGGGTGCCCCAAGGTACTTTTTGTTACCAGGTTATTCCCTTCGACCTAAATAATGTAGGTTTCACCTATCAGCAGGCCATGCACCGCATATTCAAGTCAATCCTCAGAAAATTAGTGGAATGCTATGTGGATGATCTGGTGGTCAAATCTCGCCAGTGCTAGGACCATCTCAAGGAACTTGAGAAAGTTTTCGGCTTCCTCTGTTCCTACCACCTGAAGATGAACCTGCTGAAATGTGCCTTCAGGGTTACCTCTGGGAAGTTCCTTGGATTTGTTGTCAGGTACCGGAGCATCGGGATTGACCCAGAGAAGATCAAGGCCATCAGTCAGATGCCTCCCCCGAGCAATATTCAGGAGCTTCGAGGTTTCCAAGGACACTTAGCCTACATACGCCGATTCATTGAAAATCTGGCCAGAAAGTGTAATCCCTTCTCCCAGCTCATGAAGAAAGGCTCCGCCTACAAGTGGGATAAAGAGTTCCAGACCGCATTTGAGGAAATCAAGTAGTATTTTCTCCATCCTCCGGTCTTGATTCCACACATCTCTGGAAAACCACTGATATTGTACGTGACTAACCTGAAACAATCTCTTGGTGACCTTCTCACCCAGAAGAACAATAAGGAGATAGAAAACAGTCTCTACTACCTTAGATGCATTCTCCTCGACATGGAGACCAGATACTCGCCCATCAAAAAGAGATGACTTACGCTGGTATTCACAGTACAGAAATTGCGACATTACTTACAGCACCATGAAGTACAACTAGTGTCTCAGTTAGACCCACTGAAGTACATTCTGAACCACCCCATTTTGACAAGACAACTAGCATAGTGGGCAGTAATCCTCCAGTATTTCAACATCAGGTTTGTCCACCATAAAGCTATCAAGGAACAGGCATTTGAAGAGTTTCTAGCTACCCATCCAACCTCCGTAGACCTGTCCCTAGACCTAGATTTTCCTGATGAGGCAATTCTATTGTCAAAAGGTTGCACCAATAATGAAGTCGAGTATCAGGCCCTCATTATTGGCCTTGATCTAGCCCTCAAGATCGATGTTCCCCATTTTCATGTGAAAGGGGATTCTAAACTAGTCATCAAGAAAGTCAACGGTGGCTACGTCGTCAGAAAACCAGAGCCCGTACCATTTTTGGAGTGCACCCTCAAGCTAATGGTCTGGTTTCCATCCCGACCTAAAGTTACTCATGTCCCTTAATCTCAGAACGGTCGAGTTGATGCCCTATCCGGCCTAGATACATCACTTTTAGAACCCGAGCAGGATGATCTGATCATATACATGGAACATCGGAGATTCATTGATCCTGTCACCTTAGATGATGACGATGTCCTATGATTAATCCATCTTATTGTCGGAGCCTCCACATCAGGAACCCCAGGTTCCTTAGATGTAGTGGTTAAAGCGACCCTCAACTAGAGAGCCCCCTTTGTCGAGTGTCTCCAAAATGGTTACCTCCTGGCTGATCGGGCCGAGTGTGAGTGAATCTGATGTCGTGCAATACATTTTACCCTTTAGAGTGGTCCTAGTCATGAGTAGATCCTCTACAAGAACCGGTTTGATGGTTTTATCCTCTGTTGCATCCAAGGAGTCGAGATTTCTCAGGTCATGCAGGAGGCTCATGTCGGTTCCTATGGGGCTCACCAGACTGGGCCGAAGCTGTCCCACCAGATCCGGAGATTGGGATATTTCTGTCCCTCTATGATCCACAACTACATCGAGTTCACCAAGAGGTGTCTCACGTGAAAAATTCATGCTAACTTCATGCATCGGCTACCATAACCTCTCCACTCCACCAAGTACTCTTGGCCATTTGTGGTGTGGGGACTTGACGTCATCGGACCATATCCACTGGTGACATCTCACCAATGTAGGTTCATCCTGACCGCCATGGATTTCTTTTCCAAGTGGGCAGAGGCAGTTCCACTCAAGGAGGTCAAGGCTCATTCTATCATCAACTTCGTGTGATCCAATATCATCTACTGGTTTGGAGTCCTTCACACCGTCCTCACCAATTACAGCACTAACTTTTGTGCAACGAAGTTGAAGAAGTTGTACGCCAAGTACAACATCTGTTCGAACCATACCTTCCACTACCACACGCAGGTGAATGGATAGATTGAGGCATTCAACAAAACCCTCTCTAATATTTTCCAAAAAATGGTTGGTCAGAACAAGAAGATTTGGTCGTACAAGCTCCCTAACACCCTCTGGTCCTATCAGACGATGACTCGTAATTCCACCCAGGTGACCCCATATTCCCTGGTGTACAAAGCTCCGGTCATCATACCCATCGAGATCTAGCTTCCCTAGTTACACATAGTGGTCTATGACCAGCAGGCACCAGATAAGATAGCCGAAATTTGTCTGGATAAATTGGAAGCACTTGACGAGAATAGGCTTCATGCCCTGCACAATCTAGAAAGGAATCAAAATAATATTTCTAGAGCATTCAACAAGAAGGTTATCCTCCACTCTTTCCTGTAAGGCGACTTGGTATTGTCCCTTCGGATGCCAATGATCCCTGGCAGGAAACCACCCAAGTTGGATCCCAAATGGTAAGGACCTTACATAATTCATAGAGTTTACCCCAACGGAGCATATTCCTAGTGACCATAGATGGTGAGCGTATAACTCCTCCCACCAATTCCAATTTCCTCAAGAAATACTTTTCCTAACCTACAAGTCCTGTACGACCTTAAACTGGATGGTCCTGCGTGACCTTAAACTAGATAGTCCTGCACAACCCTAAACTGCATGATGGTCCAACATGACCTTAAACTGTCTGGTCCTACATGATTTTAAACTGTGCATCATTCTTCATGACGTTAAACTGCATCTTGAGAACTACGTATGTCTTGATTCCCATCCACATGGGATACGTAGGAATGCTTAGATTCCTCATCTTGAGCCCAGCCCCAAACTCTTCCCTTTGACTATCCCCCTGGTTATATTTCTCTCGGAGGATCCTTGAAGGATATGGTGTAAGATTATTTAGCCGCACTCGTTCCAGGATTATAACAGTTACACCATGTTCCCGCTCCCTATTCTTATATCCTCCCACATCCTCACCACATGATGTTAATCTGCATGGACTTCAATAACTACATACGGCTTGATTCCCATCCTCATGGGATACATAGGAATGCTTAGACATTTCGTCTGTTGGCCTATCCCAAACGCTAGAATCTTCCCCTCGGGTCAAGACATATGGTGGGGTGCAGAATTTTTCCCCAATTCACGTTGAGCTCATCTCGATCCGGCTTTACTTCCCACTCCCTGGAGATGTTCACCTCTTTTATAGATGGGTAAAACTATGATTCACCCATTCATTTTATTGGGACTCCATCATCTTTCCCGCTCAGAAGGGCCCCCGAATGGCATGGATTCTAGGCCTAAGGGCTCTCCTACCACTTCGGGCTAGCTCCCTTGAGGATGTTGAGTAACAAGCTAATACAGGTCCTGCGTTGCGAATATGGTCAGCGGTCGATGCTCATTTGTTGTTCCCAGTCTAGGTCACTGTACGGATTTTGTGTTTAGAACATGGTCAACAACTATATTGTGTCATTAGAACCACCCCTAGATGTCCCAAACATTGAGTGTAGTGGTTCATTCTGCCACGTGGTATCTCCAAGAGACAAACTCCCTTCAGGCGATGATAGTTACGGGATTTTACAGTGTGGTATGGGATTGTGTCCTCATTCACGTCGGGTTACTCGCCACACCGTACACCTTCTTTGTGTGGTGTATCTTACCCAATTTTGTCCTCACTGCAAGACGTTAATCTATGAATTGACCGGGCCTTCCCATCTAAAGCCTGGCCTCAGGCCCCTTGCCTTTTTTGGCCCCTTGGCCCTTTCTGGCTCTTGGACCAAGTTCTCATTTAGGGTTGTGTGGTGTCGAGCGGACTTATGTCCTCATTCACATCATGATATTTTTCTATGCTACAAATATCACCTTAAGGCATCCCTCCCTTCATTTTTCATCCATACCGTGAGCACAGGACCAGTCCTGCTTCATGTGACCAGCTTAGGGCCTCAGGTCTAGGTTTTCTCTTATGGTATTGTACAGTTTGGTATGGGATTATGTCCTCATTCAAATCAGGTTACTCGTCATTCCATGCACACCCTCAAATGAGATACCTTATCCTCTCTTCGTCCTCACTACAAGATGTTAAACTACAAACTGGACAGGCCCTTCCGACTGAGGCCCAGCCTCAGGCCCCTGGTCTTTTCCAGCCCCTTGTCCTTCTTGGGCCCCAACCCAAGTTCTTACATGGAATTTTACAGTGTGGTATGGGATTATGTACTCATTCACATCGAGTTATTCTCCGTGTTGTATACACCCCCGGATGAGATAAATTATCCTCTCTTCATCCTCAATTTAAGATGTTAAACTGTAAATTGGATGGGCCTTTCCGACCGAGGCCTAGCCTCAGGCCCCTGGTCTTTTCCGACCCCTTGGCCTTCTCGGGCCGCGGTCCAAGTTCTTACACAAATTGTATGGTGTGGTATGGTATTATGTCCTCATTCACATTGGGTTCACCATTTCAGTTTCTGACGCTTTCATCGGGGTGCACGCAACTGTCTATGGAGGATGCGCAGCTATTTCCCCACATTCCCTCTTTATATAGGTGGGAAACATCCATTCCTTGTTCAGGAACTTTTGATCTTTGATCGAAATGGGATGATGGGATATCGGTTATTCCATCCATGGATTACTCCTCGGAAATCATCACGTAGTCTGGGTCTCCCTTATAGACTTAAGACATTTTTCGTGAAACTCTTCATGGAGCCATATCTTCATAGATTCTAGTTAATTACACTGCTTCTATCAAAACATTCCAAGAGGTCTGATCAGGGAAAAAACCTTCGGTTAGGGGAGTAGTCACGTTGGGCATCACTGGCATGTCTAGATGCTGGGGGATTAGCGTGTCTGTCTTCTGTCCCTTATTATAGGGCTTCTCGAGGGAACAGAAGCCCAAGTAATCCCACATCAAACGCGGGAAATCATATGCCATGGGCATGTATCATAGGTCTTCCTCAGCTTCCCATGTTTAACATGGGGTATGCCACGAGTTTAACGTTTAGAAAAGACAGATTGGCCTGATCAAAACACTGACTAGAGTGGATCAGATGGAGGAAACCTCTGTAGGGAACACTGATATTGGGGCCATCATGTGGGTGGCTTCCCAAATGTTGTTAAATAGAATGGATAATGGGTTTCATGATCTCATCAGGATGTGGCAGCCCGAGTAAGAATCAGGATGGATGATGGAATGTTTTGTGAGGGGGGTGGTGGATGGGATGGAACCATCGTGGAGATGACGATGGTTTTGGGCTTGAGCCTCGAAGAGGCCTCTTACGTATCCTCGTGGTAGGGAATAAAAGTCCACATAGTTTTTATGATGGCGGCTTGCCACTGATGACGGTTTCAATGGATTACCACTGATTGGGGACGTCAATGGCTTACTGCTGAAAGGGGTCACAATGGCTTACCGTTGGATGGGGTTGTCAACGGATTACCGCTGGATGGGGTCGTCAATGGCTTATCGCTGGATGGGGTGGTCAATGGCTTACCACTGGATGGGGTATTCAACGGCTTACCACGGATTGGGGATGTCAATGGCTTATTGCTGGATGGGGTTACAATGGCTTACCACTGCATGAGGTCCACAGTTTAACATCATGCAGGACAAGGATGAACTGATGTGAAGGGGGTCGGAACTTCTGGGTGTTGGGCTTGAACCTTAGGGAGGCTTCCTACATACCCTACCTTGGAAAGGATCAAATTCTTCATAGTTCAGGTGGTTTGGGGGGATTTGGGGCTTACGCTCTAAGGCAGCCCAAGGTGTTGGTGAACCGATGTAAAGGGGTCGGAACGACCGGGTGAATGGTGGGCTTGAACCTCAGGGAGGCTTCCTATGTACCTTACCTTAGCAAGGATCAAAGTCCTCATATTTTGGGTATGGGGAGGATTCGGTGAACTGAAGAGAATATGGACCTAGGGTCTAGGTGGATGGTGGGATTGAACCTCTGGGAGGCTTCCTATGTACCTTACCTTAGCAGAGATCAAGGTCCTCATAGTTCGGGTATGGGGAGGAGTCGGTGAACTGATGTGAATAAGGACCTGGGGTCTAGGTGGATGGTGGGATTGAACCTTGTGGAGGATTCCTACATACCTTGCCTTGGAAAAGATCAAAGACCTCGTAGTTCGGGTTATGGGGGCTTGGTGCACTGACGTGAAGATGGTCGGGACAACTAATGGGTGTTGGGCTTGAACCTTGGGGAGGATTCCTACATACCTTGCCTTGGAAAAGAAAAAAGACCTCGTAGTTCAAGTGGTTTCATTTGGGGATTATGCTCTGAGTTGACCTAAGGAATATGTTAGGGTCGGTGATCACTCTAAGCCAATGTGAGTCATGCTCGGTGTGAGAAACAAGAGATAGTAGAGACCCGACGATCATGTCATGAAAGGTGCGTCCGTGGGAAGTGGAGTGGGGATTACGCGTGATCATGACCCAAAGAGGAAACACAGACTTATGCGTGGTTAGTAGCCCGAAGAGGTTGGGACTTACTCCAAGATGGAGGCCCAACGGTGATAAATCCAAATGGGAGAGGGATTTGGCACTGAATAAAGGAGGGTTCTGGTGTCCATTTCCCCCTCCCCCTAGTCCTTGGGGAAGAAAAAGAAAGGAGGAGAAGGGATGCTGCCTACAATAAGAAAATCTAGGGGCTTACACTGAGATAGTTGCCCTCTCCCCATGGACAGACACTGATCCGATAAATAGGACCTCATTCCATGTGAGGAATGATCTCACTCCCATGGAGACCAGTGGGTGTGTAGAATGTCCAAGGTGGGGGAACCTACGTTCAAGGCATGGGGTGAGGTCATAGTTTAACATCATGTACTAAGGACGATGGCGCTTGGAAGTTTAGTATCCTGTAGCTCAGACGAGGTGGGTTTTCTCCGCACCCCTAGGACTTACATAATTGGTACCCTCTACTCCTTAGTGTAGAGAGGGGATAGGAAAATCCATGGATAGGGGGTGTCATGGAGCGAACCATCGGGGGGTCCACGTTAGCATGGCTATGTGAAGAAGCAATAGCTGTTAGCATGCCTATGTGAAGAAGCATGAGGTGAAGCAATTCAATAGGCGGTATCGTCCAGGGGACTTTGAAGTTACTTTGTGCGAACCTTGGTGGTCTCACGGGAAATGAGTATATGGAGAAGGAGTTTTGGGCGTGGGAGGTGCCTGAAAATGATGCCTAGAAAAGGGACAACATGGGGGCACAAGGCAGGAGGCTTACATGAAAAAGGGACCATTGCATGAAAAAGGGACAGGTCAACCCGCTCTTTTGCGTACCTGTTATTCATTTGTGTGTCGCACCTGGCCTTTTTTATGCTTGTCACTGCATTGTGCTCCAGCCTTTACCTTTTTAATGCAATGGTCATTTTTGCGTGAAAGCCTCCCGCATTGTGCGCCCATGATGTCCCTCTTTCGGGCATCATTTTCGGGCACCTCCCACGCCCAAAACACCTTCTCCATATACTCATTTCTCATGCGACCACATAGGTTCATACGAAGTAACTTCAAAGTCCCCTGGATGATGTCATCCGTTGCATTGATTTGCCTCATGCTTCTTCGAAGAGGCATTCTAACGGCTATTGTTTCTTTGCATAGCCACGCTAACGTGGACCCCCCCCCCCCCCCCGATTGTTCGCTCCATGACACCCCCTATCCATAGCTTTTCATGTACCCTATCTGCACCAAGGAGAAGGGAGTACCAGTTATGTAAGTCCTAGGGGTGCAGAGCAACCTCACCTCTTTCGAGCGGTAGGAAATTAAACCTCCAAGTGCCATCGTCCTTAGCACATCACTTTAAACTGTGACCTCGCCCTGTGCCTTGCACGCAGGGTGCCCCCACCTTGGACATTCTGCATGCCCACTACTCTCCACGGGAGTGAGATCATTTTTCACATGGAATGAGATCCTCTTTATCAGAGCGGCGTCTATCCATGGGGAGAGGGAGATCATCTCGGTGTAAGCCCTTATATTTTCTTACCGGAGGCAGCATCCCTACTCCTCCTTTCTTTTTCAGCCCCAAGGACCAGGTAGAGGGGGGAAATGGACACCGGACCCCTCCTTTCTTCGGTGTGAAATCCCTCTCCCATTGGGCTTTGTCACTGTCGGGCATCCATTCTCAAGTAAGTCCCAACCTCTTCAGACTACTAAACATGCATATTCCCCTGTTTCCTCTTTGGGTTGAGATCACGCGTAAGCCCTACTCCACTTCCCATGGACACACCTTTCACGATGTGATCGACGGGTCTCTGCTATCTCTTGTTTCTCACACCAAGCATGACCCACGTAGTCTTAGAGTGAGCACCGACCATGACATCTTCCTTGGGCCACCTCAGAGCGTAAGCCCCAAATGAAACCACCTGAACTATGATATATTTGATCTTTTCCAAGGAAATGTATGTAGGAATCCTCCCTGAGGTTCAAGCCCAACACCCATTGGTCGTCCTAATGATCTTTACGTCAGTGCACCAAGCCCCCATAACCCGAACAATGAGGTCTTTGATCTTTACCAAGGCAAGGTACGTAGGGATCCTCCATGAGGTTTAAGCCCACCATCCACCTGGACCCCAGGTCCTTATTCACGTCGGTTCACCGACTCCTCCCCATACCCGAAATATGAGGACTTTGATCTTTTTTAAGGCAAGGTATGTAGGAAGCCTCCCTGAGGTTCAATCCCACCATCCACCTGGACCCCAAGCCTTTATTCACGTCAGTTCTTTGACTCCTCCCCATACCCGAACTACGATAACTTTGATCCTTGCTAAGGTAAGGTATGTAGGAAGCTTCCAAGAGGTTCAAGCCCATCATTCACCTGGTCGTTCTAACCCCTTTACATCAGTTCACCAACACCTTGGGATGCTTTAGAGAATAAGCCCCAAATCCCCCCACACCACCTGAACTATGAAGACTTTGATCCTTGCCAAGGTAGGGTACGTAGGAAGCCTCCATAAGGTTCAATCTCAACACCCAGCAGTTCCGACCCCCTTCACATCGGTTCATCCCTGTCCTACATGGCTTTAAACTGTGGACCTCATCCAGTGGTAAGCCGTTGTAACCCCATCCAGCAGTAATCCATTGACATATCCAATCAGTGGTAAGTCATTGATAGCCCCATCCAGTGGTAAGTCGTTGACAACCCCATCTAGCAGTAAGCCATTGACAACCCCATCCTGCTTTAAGCCGTTGAAAACCCCATCCAACGGTAAGCCATTGTGACCCCGTTTAGCGGTAAGCCATTGACGTCCCCAATCAGCGGTAAGTTGTTGAAACCCTCATCAGTGGCAAGCTGCCATCATACAAACTACATGGACTTTGATTCCCTACCATGGGGATACGTAGGAGGACTATTCAAGGCTCAAGCCCAAAACCATCGTCATCCCCAGGATAGTTCCATCCCATTCACCACCCCCCTCATGAAACCTTCCATCATTCATCCTGATTCTTACCTGGGTCACCACATCCCAATGGGATCATTCCACCCCCTCCCCCATTCCATTTAAGAGCTTTCAGAAATCCACCCTCATGATGGCCCCAATATCGGTGTTCCCTCTATGGGGTTCCTCCATCTGATCCACTCTAGTCAGTGTTCTGATCATCCCAATATGTCTCCACTAGACATTAAACTCGTGGCATACCCTATGTTTAACATGGGAATCTGAGGAAAACCTTAGATACATTCTCGTGGAATATGATTCCCCACGTTCGATATGGGATGCCTCGAGATTTTTAACCCTCGAGAAGCCCTATAATAAGGGACATAAGATAGACACACTAATTCTCTAGCATCCAGACATGCCAGTGATGCCCAACGTGACTACTCCCTTAACCAAAGGTTTCTGCCCTGACCGGACCCCTTGGAATGTCCTGACAAAAGTAGTGTAATTAATTGGTGTCCATGAAGATATGGCGCAAGGAAGAGTTTCACGAACAACGTCTCAAGTCTATAAGGGAGACTCGAACTAGGTGATGAGTTCTGAGGAGGAATCCATGAAAGGAAGAACTGATATCCCATCATCCCATTTCAATCAAGGAGAAAAACTCTCTAAACAAGGAACAGATGCCGCCTACCTTTGGAAAGCGGGAATGCGGGGCAACAGCTGCACGTCCTCCACAGACAGGTGCACGTTCCCTGGCAAAAGCATCGGAAACACAACTCTCACAAATTTAAAACTATAGGGGATTGAGTTATATTATACTCTTATTCTCTAGAACTTATATGTTATCCTTACTAAGGTTCCCTGAACAATAATTCCACAACTCCAAACTTTCAAAAGTCGTCATTCTAGTAATTGATTCTCTATATAAAATTTTCATTAGATATAATTGTCTTTTAAACCTATTCCCATGACCATTTATCCCAAATTAATTTTACATACATCATTTTTGAAGCTAGTTCCAAATCCTGATTCATCTAGTTGACTAATTAAAATTATGTTCTTTCATAAACCTAGTGTGTGATAAAATCCCTTTAATTTAAGGTAACTTAAATTTTTCATTCAAAATTTAATGACATCCTTCCCCAAAATCTTGATAGATTAATCATCAGGTAATAGAAACCTATCAACCCTTATGATACATAATTTTCCCAACATCCCTTTTTGACCATGGAATGGAATGTATCCCTGAAATCAATGATTTGTGATTATAATGGAATTTTGACACTCAGTAATAAACTGTAACTACCTTCATATATAGAATTAATATAACATCAACTTATATAATATTCCACTCTATAATTAACTCTTAAATTCCTATAATATTTATTTAGATTCCCCTTCTTCTCGCAATTCCAACATATGGGGTAGGGCCTGATCGAATTTCCTTGAGTTTTCTCCCTAGATCTATCTTTTATTTTGTTAATTCTATAATGAGGAGAACATACCCTAGATTCAGAATTGAGTGAGGTTATAGTATGTTCTTGTACTTCTATATATTTTAGATATTCATTCAAAATTTTATTTCTAAAATTATCAAACACTAGATATATTTTCTCATAACTATTACTTACAAAAATTACCATCACATTACAATACTCTTGAAGTGATGAAAATAGAAACAGAGCACACACATATTCCATGAAATTTACATTGACTGATTTAATATAACTTCAAATAATGTTAAATTTATTCACATCATAATCCATTGGAATTCATTAAAATAGTATCATGTTGAATAACCACTATATCACTAAAAACCTTTTTCATATATGTTGTCTCCTCATACATGTTGGCCATAGCATCCATTAGCTCCATTATGATCTTAATATCTCAAGTGTTACATGTAAAATTAAATTATAATGACATAAAAATATATATAAGTGCATTTATATATTTCCTTTCCCATTACTCTTTCTATAATCCCTCCAGTTTAACTCCCTTCAATGAAACCTCAACGTCCTTCTGAATCGGATAGTCATCCGAATGAATCCTCCAGAAGCAAAAGTTTTTCCTATAAAATTCTTCAATATAGACCGTCACTTATTTAGATGTTATAACTTTTAAAATAATTAATTCCATTGGTCAAAAAAATTAAGAATAGAATGTTACCTGGGAGTTTTTTGTTGAGTTTATTAATGATCACTATTGAAAGCATAAGCTCTAATACTACTTTTTCGGATTCATGGAACACTAGTCACCAGAAGTTAAACCACCGACACTTAAAAATGTAGAAAAAATTCTATAGAAACGTTCTAGGATGAAAGAAACACCTAGAAACCAATTTATTAGAACTTAGGAAGTCAATTCATTCCCTAAATCAATACACTAAGTCGGCACTCATTCCACTATAAAAGAAACACCAAACTCTCATAAACAAATATTAAGTCCCATATCCATGATAGAACACTAATACACTTTTAAATTCATAAAATTTATATTATTATAATTTTAATTGGATATTCAGATGATTTTTAAAAACACTAATCAATAATCGCAATACTCTTGTATGAGTGGTCCCACCCCACATTTATAGCTGGTTCTAGTTGGTAAAATGGTTCTAATGACTTATAAAACTTGTGGGGGACCTGCCATTTTCTATGGTAACCTTAAATTTCTTAGTGATTAATTATATTTTATTGACAACTTCTAATGAACTATGTAAGTTACATTTACATAACATTCTGAAAAACCTTATGAATTTACCTTTCCATAAAACCAAAAAAAACCTTATATAACCATCATAAAAAACTTATTTATATTGTAACTTCCACTCACACATAATCTAGTTAATTTAATACCTACACATTCTAGTACTAGAATATAAATTTTGAACCATTTCCTTCATATGAATTTTGTTATCGCTGGTCTAAATATTAGGCCAAAACATATCTTTTATATTTTCTTATTTATATCATCTAAATCAGAACTTGAAACCAGCTTCAAAGTTCTTAATAATTTCTTTTTAGTACATTATTAAAAGAATCCAAAAAATTATCTAGTAGTGGAATCCACTTTAGTCACTATTTTAATGAAAACATCACAAATCATGTCACTGAATTCTTTGTTCAAGGAAGAAAATAATCTTATAGAAATACCCACTCTTATCATACGAAGAAATAAAAAATCATATATCTTAATAATTTATAAAACTAGGGTAAATATCTAGTGATAAAATCATTGTAGTTTTATCTTGAAGGTAAAATAACTATCTTGTGTCTCATTACTTATATTTCCCCATGAAAAATATATCAATAAGATAAATTATTAACCTGTATTTATAGGTTATAAATTGGACCTTGATTTCTCACCTACCTATTCAATAATAATTTCATTAAAAATTATTTTAACAAATTCACATAAAAACATATTATTTCACCAATTTAGATCAAAACTAAAATAACCAATTATGTAAATTTAATCCACATTGGATTACCAAAAATATAGATCATTTACAATTTTTTTCAGTTATCTAAACACCATTATTGACTACTTAAATCATTGATAAACCCCAAATATAAAATTTTAAATTATTTGGGCCATTTGACTAGAAAATACAAGTAAATTTTTTCAAACTATTTATAATTATTTCATTTAATATATAATATAAATGAGAAATTGTTATATATAGAGAAAGGTTAGAAATAGTTATAGAGATTATATTTTTAAAATTGATAATATTATTATACTAGATAAAGTAATCTATTTTACATAACACTTGGAATTCATGTACAATGAAATATAAAAAATGTTATAAATATAATAAAATGTGATGTTATACTATAAAAATACTTACTATATACAAGAAAACACTACCATGTGCAATAAAAATATAAAAAATATATATATAAAAATAGATAGTTACACATATAATATGTAATATGTATAATATTTATCATATTGATAAATACAATTAATCTATATATAATCATTTATATTATAAAAAATTAATTAAAATGACTTCAATATATAATCAATCATCATGTTATGGAAATTTAGAAATATGGTATATTTATTATAAAATATACCTTAAAACAAAAGTGGATCACACATAACCAGGAAAATAAATCATTGTTAGGGTGCTCAGTCATCGTCGAGGGTCTCATGCATCATCAAGAATAAGGGGGATATCACACATCATTTACACTTTCCAAGTCATTTGGGGGGAAATTCTTTGGAGAGAATGGGGGCCCAGTGGAAAGGGGAGCTCAGGGAAGTATACATCACTTTTTTTCATTTTTACTTTATTTCATAGTAAATTTTTAAAAAAATACCATGAATTGAGAATGAATTTAATTAGTGGTGGTTTAATAAACCACTGATAGATATCCACCTTTAAATATAAAATTTTTTATTGTTATTGAAGAAACTCAAGAATATTATTTTTCTTGTTATTTCTTGTATTTTCTTATAATTACCACTCTATTTCTCTTATGGAGGCCACATGTTCTTGATAGGTTGCAAAAATAGATATATATATATATAGTTTGAAATTATAATTTTGAGATGTATTGTAAGGTAAAAATTAAAAATTATAATGTAAAAAATGAAATAAAAAATATTCTAGTATAAAATTGAGATATATATCTTGTTACAAATCTATGTCCTGTTATTTTTTAAATAAAGCGTTTTTAGATTAAAATGAATTTTATATAATATATAATTTAAATATATAATATTCTTTAAAATAAATAGGATTTTTCTAGGATTTAACTACAATGCATATTTTTTTAATAAAAAAATATAATGTTTATTTTTTATTAAAACCATGCAATTAGACAAATACAAATCAAGCCTCATTTTCAAAAAACAATTATATAATAAATAGAAGTATTTTAGTGTGAAGTCCCTGACAATTTCTATAATATCTATAGAAATTTAAATTTTATATAATTATTTACATAATTCTTTATATAGAACTCATGTGATAATAAAAAAGATTAAATCCAAAAAAATCAAGTGAAAAACATGTGTTATATGGATCTCTCATATACTATGATGAATGAAAAAATATGTAAATATAGAAAAACTTGTGTTTCATATTTTTATTTGGATGATTAGTAAAAAAATTAAAAAAAATGACTAAATATGTGATCTGGAATTTTTAAATTCATAAAAATTCATTTGTTGGTGTGTAATTACTCTAAATGCTAAAATAAATATCAAAACTTTTATTTTTTATTTTTTTACTCTATAAAAAAATGAAATTTTCTCCAATTTATTCACTAAAATAGTATTTTTATCATGTGTTAAAATGGTATTGAGTACTTAGAAATATATAAATATATATTTAGAAAATAATTTGGTATTTAAATATAATTTTTTTTAAAAATATGTAGAATTTGATATATATTTACATAGAAATTGGATTAAATAAATTATATGATTTGGGAAATAAATTATGTCAAAATATATGTATAGAATTTTGATTTAATACCTAGTATAAAAAATAGAAATTTATATATATATTTTAATAAAATTAAATATTATATATTTGAAAAATTAAATACAAAATGAAAATATATAAGTAGAATTGAATAAATTGAATAAATGATGTTTAAAATTGAATCTTATAAATAATAGAAATAGAAAATTAATAAACAAATTGAAACATTTTCAATAATAGAAAACTAGTTTAAATATGTGTGAAATATCCTTTTCATGCCATTAGAGTAGAAAGAGGCACCAACATTACCACCATCAGCAATAGAAAACAAACCAAATAGGAAGAGATAAATATGTTATTGAATAAAATTATCAGTATAGTATAGAATATGACTTAAGAAAAAAACTATTTAATATAAAAATTAGATTAAAATATTACCAATATATTTTCTAATAGATAATATATCTATATGTGGTATATCATAAAATAGAAATATTATGGTAAATATAAATTATTCTAATTGAAAATTGAATGGATATAAAGTATTTGCGAAAATTAAGTATTGGTTTGAAACTTTTATAAAGTAATTGAAAAAATATTTAAATTACTTCACATAATATAAAAAACAATATAAGAAAAAAATATGTAGAAATACTTAAATTATATAGATCCAATATCGGTTAGGGTACTACTAAGAGCGGGGGTGAATTAGTAGTACATGTTTTCCATTTTACAAATTATTTCTTTAGAATAAAACCCCTATGAATGATTAAAGTATCGATTCACTCTTTAAAATCTCTTCCTCACTCATATATAAGAGTATGAAGGACAATTAGCACACAAAATATTTCTATAAGGTTTGACCTTGTTGTGACTACCTACTCTTTTTATGTTTGCCCTTTTTCCAAGTATATATATTTTCATATCAATACAAATTTATAGTGATTATAAATGCTTGAAATTAGCATAAAAATTTTAAATAGGTATTATCCAATATTATTTTCTGGCAGGTATCATCCACTTACCACTATTGAATGTCCAACATTTCATAGATAGGAACTACATGTTTTACAAATCTTCTTCATTCACTCTAGAATGAATAATAACTTCAATGAGTGTTGGGATGCTTCCACATCAAACATAAGATAATATTCTATAACTTCCAGAAAAAACAAAAAAAAAATATAATTAATTAGAATTAAATCAACCTTCCTCTCACTAGTTTAGAATGAATAACTCATGCATGAAAAAATTCATGAACAAATTGGTCTTCTTCAACCTCATAAACAAGCATCTAGACAAACAAAAATAAAATTATATTTATTTAAACTTTTTTAGAAATAAGAATATAAAATTGGTCAGTCTTCTTAAGCTTCTCCTTCATCGATATAAAAGAGTATTGAGGACTATAAAAATTTATCAAAATTATTATTTTTGTTATTTTCCATTTTTATATTCACTATAAAAAAACATGAGAATATATTTCCATAACTATTATTGAGATTTACTAGAAATTTGGGTACCATGAGATCTCTGGTCGACGACCTCAAATCATCTTCCTAAATAATTGGTCAAAGAGTGATTTCAAATATTTAATTTTAAATCTATAAGAATATCACTTTGTATTTATCATTTTAAATTGAATCAAAAAGTCATATTAAAATATCTAGGAAACTCTAAGTAAATATCCCATTAAAAACATACAAAATCTCATAGAACTTTTAATTCTATTTGATCTAACATGGAATAGTGACATAACACATTCCTTCTATGACATCAATAATGCAAAACGGGACATGGGTATGCATGCTATGTGAGCTTGGGGTGGGTTTGGGATGGTGTCACACCCCAACCATGATTTATTAATTATTTAATTATAACTATTTTTTTTATTTTCGATTCAAATCAGTTTTAAATTTTATAATTTGATGGTTTTCAACATAAGAACACAGTGGGCGCATGGTTAGTAGAAATTGTACGTAGACCGTGAGAGGGTGAATGTAATTTTAATAGAGATTAATCACATGGACTTCATTGGGTTTGGAAAATTGTTTAGATTCCCTTGAGAGGTGTTTATAGCCTCCAGTAGATACACATGGTTGGTTCTTGGTTTGTCCAATTGTGTGGCCAAACCGTGCGTGGTTCCCTAACATTAAAAAAAGTAAAAAAGGAAAAAATAGAAAATTTTTAAATAATAATAAATATGATAATGTTATTATTATTATTATTATTACCTAATACTTCCCCTTCCATTACCCTAGCACACACCCCATGTTCCCCTCCTCCATCGTTCAATGCACCAGTCCAAAGGGGATTCTTGATCATGTGCCTCACCTCCTCCTCTCTCCATTTTTGATAGATATCCATGTCACTTTTTGGTGAGATATATATAGGTAGTTTTTTCTTCCTCTCCTCTCCCTTATCACCCCCTTATTTTCTTGGTTTCCTTTTCTCCTGGGTGGTGTATGTGATTGGTCTGAACCCTAACCCTCTTTTTGGGTTTTACTTTTGTTTTCTCTTGATGTCTTGGGTATTTGGGCCCTATGAAAGTTGATTCTAACCTTTATCATTGAAGGTAGTGGGTTCACCATCAGTTTTGTGGAAGGATTCTTTCATTTTTATTCTTTATCTTTATTTTAATTATAAATTTTGTGATTTTTGGGTTCCCTATATTTTTGTAGTGCATTTTGGACCTCTTTGAGGTGGATTCGAGTTTCCATTGTCAAAGATGACTTACATGAATTTCCATAGGTAGTCATATATATATGTAAGTTAACCATTTATATATATTCAATCATGGTGGTATTAATATATATATATTGGATCTATGTGTGCTTATGTATATATGTGAAAAAATCATATGTTTGTAAGTGTAAAGGGGTATATGCATGTGTAAGCATATATATAAGGAACCCCTTGTACATATTCATGGCCATGCGAATATGTACATATGGGATAGGTGTAATTATATATATGTGAATGTTTATATTTCTTCAAATGGAAAAAAGTAAGTTTTGAGTGGTCATCAATAGAAGCATCAAGTGCCAAGGTGTTTCTTCTTGGTCCTCTTCTCCTTGATGTATGTTACCCTATGTATGATCCTTTAAATTTAAAACTATAGTTGCTTTTGTTTTTTAGGCGTTTTTATTCTATTATAAAGTTATTAAATTGTGTAAAAATGTTGTGTTGAATGAATTTGGTTTATTTCATGATTCTCAGCACTTTTCTCATGTTGTACTAAGGGTTTTTTTATTAAAACATGTTTCTGTGATGGTTTTAAAATGCTAGGAATCTTGAGCACTTGATTATTTTTCCAAAAGATCTATACCAGGTGAATATAAAACATCCAAATATGTTTTGTGCTTTCATCAGTTTTCTATAAAAGTGTGATGATATGTTTGGTTTTCTAAAGAGATTGAATTTTTTTCCAAATGGTAAAAGGTTTCTTTCAAATTATGAGGCTCGATTGGTACCTTTGAATGTTTTATTTAAAATAGGGCATCACCATGGATACTCCACACTCTAAGAAGAATTCACATGGATGGTGTTAGGTGATGTTCTTAGCTTGTGTGATGGATTTTCAAGACTAGGATATTATAATTGTGCTTTCTTCCTCTCCTCCCACTTTTAAAAAAATCGTTGGGATCTTAAGCGTTAAATTGAAAGTTGATAGATAGTTGTTATTTAGTATCGATTGGATAGACTAGATACCCATGGTAGGGAAAGGCCATGTGGGTTATTCCACTGGTGAGGATAGTTGAGGGCAGCCAGGTTGGTTATTGGCTATGGATCGTATCGATAGGTCGGTAGATGGTTTTTGAACTATGTACATATAGGGTCTATTAACATGGTGTCTAGGAATGTCCCATGATATTTGATTCACGTTTATTCTACTTTCCCTTGTTTTTATTGTTTTAATAAAATCATTTCAACTATTATGTTAAAACAGGTAGTTTTATAACAACACTTATTTACTTGTACTCCACTTTCCCCTATTTATTTTTTACTGAGTTATTTCCTTTACCGAATGTTATTCTTTATAAAATGATTTATTTGAAAATATTTCATTCTTTTGAAACAATTTCAAAAAAAATATTAGAAAATGATTCCTTTGAAATTGTTATCTTGTTACTTATTTTAAATGGATATGAAAACCTTATTTTGAATATATGTATTTCAAACTAGCATAACATGGATTAATTTTTAATGTTAAGGTATAGGGTGTGGTTTTTCTTTTGGAATCCCTATTAAGAATATCAGTGCTCATTCCTACACTATCTTTTCAGTTTCAAGTTCTTCCAATTTTGGATCTATCTCGAAGCGAGCGTGGTTCTATGATTAGTGGTGATCCATGAGGTAACCTAGAGGTATCTTTATCCATTTAGTTTTATTTATTTTTCTGCTTCCATTTTATTCTTTTATTTTATTCTTGCTTATTTTTATATCTTCATGGGATAAATAGTTCTCAAATGAGTTTTATATTATGCTCAGCACTAGTTTCAAGTCCAGGAGGATTGGGAAAGCCTCTCGGGCCTTGTTGCAGTTTGACTTGGGTGACCAGTTTGTGGTTGACCCGGGTTGGTTCATGACAAAATGGTATTAGAGCAAGTTATCTCTAGTTATTTTTGGATTCCTATTAATTCTAAGATAGGATTTTCAGAATTCAGATGGTTAGTCATGGGTAGATTCTTGATCACTACCTATTAAAATGGTTTCTTGAATTTCAAGGGTGGTCCAGGATGGTTATGCATCAAAATATTATCTTGTATATTGGATTTTTTCAAGTTTTTTGGTTTTAGTTTGATAGTGTATTGTTGGTTTTGAGATTTTGTGGTTTTTTAAGAGACTCCAAAGGTTGGAGTGTATTTTTTGAAGGACTTAGATGGTGAATGGTTACTTTGTATGGTTAAGAAAACCATGCACAGTCCATGAAACTACCTCTGTTGACCTCCAGTGTGCTAAAAAATTAGCGCACATTCCACCAAACTGTGTGACCAAGATGTGTATATCAGATGTGTTTATATGTTTTTGGTATTTTGATCTGTTGAGTGAATGGGTTACCTTTTTTTTCTTAGTAGTTATTTGAGTTGGTTTTGGGTTATTTCCCTTGGGTCTTAAAAATGGTAAGTGGGTTATTAAAATTGGATTTCCAAAATGAAAACCTTGGATTATTTAAAGATGAAATGAGTTATTTTGGAAATGGAAAGTGTTTTGGGAATTTTTTTGGGATATTTGAAAGGTTTTATAAAAAGTGAATCAGAAATGGATTTGGAAATTTTTTTGGTATTTTGTAAAATTTTTTGTGAAATGTGAAATATAAGTTTCATGGTAATTTGGAAATGTGCCTCTTCAATGATAAGAGGTGGATTTGAAAATTGGTTTGGGGTTTTAAATATGGGTTGGATGATTTGTTTTGGTAATGAAAATTTCTTATTTTGACCCCTTGTATCCTAATGAATACTCACATATATGTATTTATGTAGTGAGTGAGCAGTTTTTTTATGTGTGGATGGGTGATTGAGTTAGCACAGGGATATATATATGTGAGGCTTTATAAGGTGCCAATGGTAGGTTCTAGGTTTTTATGTCTTGTTATGTTTTCTAAAAATGAGTTTCAAAATGGGGGATTTCAATGTTTTAAAAGGTGAGTGAGTAGTTTCTTGGTGTTTTCTTTTCATGTTGGAGTCTTATTTCATTGGATTTTTTTGGCATATTGAAATTTTTGTTGGAATGGTATTTTGAGTACATATTTTTGATTTGTGATTGAAGTGTGTAATTTTATCTTGTGATTAATTTTTATTTGGTTTCACATTTCTTTTTTTTAGTCTTTTTTTTAGTATTCCCTCTAAGAGTCTCACTAAATAGTATATGGTTTGTTTTAGAAGTGTATTCATTGGTTTTCTATGTGAAGGATGGTTTTGGTAATTGGTGATGGTTTTCATTTAGTGGTTTGAGATCATCAAAATTGAGGTGGTTGGATTATTTGAGGAAATTATGAATAATTGTTTCTCTAGGTATTATCATTGATGACTTTACCAAGAGTTTGAATCGAGTGGTGGAACCAAATCCTTTCTATACATTGGACCACACCCGGGTCTTCTTGGGATATCACCCACATTCTTATGCTAAAAGGAGAATAATACCCCCTCCATAGTGACTTATAAAAATATTTTTTTTGGTATGACCCCTTGGGTCACATAAAGTAGTTTTCTAAGTCGTACTACTGAAAGAGTAAGATTCAGTTGAAGATTCTTAGCCCCTAACTATAAGCAAGCATATGTTTTAGGACATCAAGGTTCCATCCATAGGCCTCATAGTTTATCTTTTCATGTTTTAAGGGATCTACTAAGTGTGGTGGATGTTGACCCAACCTATTTTCTTCTACGTCAAAGTGGAAACTATTTATTTTTCTACTTTCTATATATTTTCTTTTTAGAACTCTTATCTAGAGATCTTAGTGGCCCTATTTTATTGGGATTTATGTGATTGTTTCTTGGGGATGTGAACTCTTTAATGGTTGGCCATATTTGGGAGTGGTGTTGGATTCAGGTCGTGCATGTTTGGAGATGTTCTATCTTAGGGAATTGTGAATTGTGATCTGGTTTGGTGCTCGGTTAAAGTTTCCTAGTTTGGTCCTTTTGTGTTGGATGGTAGTCTGTTTAGCATTTCTCTTAGTGAAACTACCATGTTATTCAGTTCCTTAATGGTGGTGAGACACACTATGAGTATTGCTGATGTCTTCTCTTGAGATAGTTGGGTATGTCTCATAAATTTAAAGTTTCACACTAATTTCAGAGTTTTTCATGGAATTTTTGAATTGTTTCGACATGGGAAATTAATGTTTGACCGTAAACCCAAAATTGTGGGGAGACAACCATGGTAAAATCCCATACTGAACTGAGTATGCTAGTTTTGTAACGCCCCAACCCCAGTTACCCAGAGTCGGTGCATTATTACATAACATTGGCATGATCACAAGAAAGATCAAATCTCGAAAGACCGATTGGTTTAGTAGCCTTGGAAACACTAGATATATTCATAAGTTTTACATTACATCATAAAATGAAAAAATACTACAACAACATAATGTTTCCACAATCCACACTATTAATCCCTCATAAAATCCCTGCAGGTCATTCATAACTTACTTCTTCACATCCTGGGAAAAATAAAACATAGAAAAGGGGTGAGCTCAAATGCCCAGTAAGGATAACAATATAGCGGAACATTCAAAAATAAGCATAAACATTTAGGGCAGTGAATTACTAAAACAAAAGCCTTTTAAACTTTAACTTCAACATAGTATGGCATAAATAAAATTAGATAATGCCATTTACTTGTTCACATGGATATTCTACTAATCGAATAATCACATGCAAAATCAATAACCACTTTCATAATGTTGGAATGCATAATGTCAAACGTTAATTTCATTGTCTAGGCCTCATCCCAAGACCTAGGGGTTACTTCTAACCGGAACCCAACCCGGAGTGCCTCTAATAACCGGACACCAACCCGGAGTGCCTCTAATAACCGGACACCAACCCGGAGTGCCTCTAATAACCGGACACCAACCCGGAGGGCATACTTTTACCAGTCCCTAACCCGGAGGGCTTACTTTAACCAGTCCCCAACCTGGAGGGCTTACTTTTACCAGTCCCCAACCTGGAGGGCTTACTTTTACCAGTCCCCAACCTGGAGGGCTTACTTTTACCGGTCCCCAACCCGGAACATACTTGTTTAGCACATTCATCTGAAGAAAAGTTTGAATTATAACATAAACATTCGGATTAAAACTAGCATACGAAATGTCAATAGTTTCACCATAAACTATGAATGGTATAAAATAGCACATCCACAGTCAAACATATCACAAAACCTTCAATACAATATAGAAGTTTTGTATTATAATAAATAAACTTCAAATAAGCGTAAAATCCATCAAAGGATGTTGACATAGATGAAATCAAAATTCTTTTAAAAGAAATATCTCCTTTTATTTTGAAATCATTTAAGATCCATATAAAATAAAACATTTTCTTTGAAAATATTCTTATAAGCTTGTAAGGGAAGCTTTGAAGATTTTATAACGGCGTAAAATAACCGCACCCGCCGTATAAGTTAAAAAAACATTCTTACCTCAATTCTGTCGAAAAGGTTAAAAAGGACCTTGTTTTGAAAACGACGGAAAGATTCCTTTATAAAACTCTTATAAAAAGTCAAACAAGGGTATAAATGACTTTAACCCATATTCTTGTAAATAGTAAAAATGTTTTGAAATACATTTTTAAGAAACATGGATGTGGATGATAAAGATATCCCAGTAGATTATTACGTATAAACAACCTCGGATAATGAAGAGATTGTGAAATAACCCTTACCTTGTACTTTTCCTTGGTTGGGGTAGGTTAACATCCTGTATAATGGTGAAATAATTGTTATTAAATTATAAAAGAATCATATACATTAATATGATATCATATATGATCTTTTAACATTGCTTTATTAATAATATCTTAGTATTATCGTCGTTTCAGGTGATAATCGATTCGTTCTTCTTAAATGTTTGGTTACGTAAGACATGTTTGTAATGGATAGATTAAATCTTATTCATAATCAGAATGATATTAACATTATTTTTAACCCTAAAATGAGAATAAGACTTGAATGGATACGATGGAGAATGAATCTCATCGCGTTCGTGGAGACGGTAGTCCGTACGTACGCACGAACGCTACTTCCATTTAATTTTTATTTTAAAAGAATTGAATCCAAATAATACATAGGTATATTACTATTCTAGTATAATATAATATTTTATATATGTTACTTAAGTTCATTAACACCATCCTTTATACGTTCCATGTGTGGTATGAACGAGTCATATCATTTTAAGGGGGCGGTAGTCCGCACTTCCTCAAATGAAATTATCGTATGTATATACAACATGAAACGAATAATGGTATGAAATAAAATGGAATTACAGAAGCTTATATATAAAATATATATCATTAATATCATATTTAATTACAGTGCCATCATAATGGCCACCATGAGAGGCGGTAAGATGTATTTGAACAATCATCGTTTCGTGAGGCGTTAGTTTGCCATAGAAACATTATGTTCATCATCCATTAGATGGAGTTGTGTGTATGTGTAGTTTGAATCCTTCTTATAACAACATCCTAGTATATTGAGGATACTGGTGTTGTTACAAAAGAAAGGAAATAAAAAGAGTTTGGGGGTTGGAGAAGCAAAATAAATGAAAATAATTTAAGAGAAATCGTTACCTTTAATTTAGGTAACTCACTTTGGTTAGAACCAAAGGACTTGTTGAAATGCTTTCTGCCTAAGGGGAAGCTTCAAGGAGGAGGAGAGGGATGTGGGGAGATTATTTGGGCAGGGTTTGGACGAGCCAAGTGGCTTGAGAGGTGTGAGGAATGAGTAGAAGTGGTCTCCTTTTATAAGGGAGAGGAGGGGCTCTTTAGGAAAGAGTGAAAGTATTACTTTATAATATAATTATATTCGGTTTATAATGGTCCAAAAATCATTGAGGTCGAAGATAAGATGACTCATATTCTAAATAACATCAACCAATAATAATTGGACAGGTTTTAGATAATATTTTAATCATTATAATATTATTTATTTCAATGATTTATTAATGAGGTAAACCTTGCATCATTATTGTGTCATTAATAATTTAACTTATTTGATGTCTAAAAATTATAAATAAAATATCATCATGTAGGAAATCTTTTTAGCTTTCTAATTAATATTTATAATCGAAAATCCAACATGTATAACCCTATGTAAAAATTGTTCTTCTAAAATATGTAAGCTTATGCCATTTTTATTTTTATTTTAACTTTATTAATATAATGTGTCCCTACCACATACAAGTGGCTCCAAGGGGTCCCCAAATTGACCCAAGGATGCCCATGGTCGGGTATGTGTCCACCAATAAGGTTAGGACACGTTTTAGGGTAATTTTGTATTATTATAATATTATTTTTTTAACCCTTATTTACCGGATTTACCCTTTAACCATGGTAAATAAAATATTTACCACAGTAACTATTCAAAATGTCTAAAAATAAAAGTTACCTATTTACACAATTTGAACATCCTGATTCCAAATATGGAATCCATTTTCCTAAATTCAAAACACAGAAGTGGCAGAAATTAATTTAAAATTAATTCCCGCTGTCAAAACAAAAAGCGTGTTTTTAAGAGATAATAACTATCAAAAGATTGACACTTGTTTATGTTCGGTTTAATTGTAAAATTATGTCCAATGACCAACATTATATTAAATGGTAAAAATATATTCTAAATATACTTTAAAACCACTCAAATTCACAATTTATCACAATTAATTATTTTGATTAAAAAAGTTGTTTTTAATTAAAATTTAGTAATTTTCACTATTCATCAAAATATGAAAGTTATCCGAAAAGTACCAAAATTTCACCTTAGGATAAATTAGATATTCCGAAATCAAAAATGATATATATTTTACAAAATTCCAAACATATAAGTTGCATTAATTAATTTTATAATTAATTCCCGCTGTCACAACAAATAGCGTGTTTTTAAGAAACAATTTATATCAAAAGATTGGCAATTGTTTATGTCTAATTTCAATGTTAAATTAATTCTAATGACCACCATTAGATAAAATGATAAAAATATATTCTAATTATACTTTAAAACCACTAAATAGTATAATTTATCACAATAAATTATTTTGATTAAAAAAGTTGTTTTAAGTATTTTTCACTATTCATAAAAAAATTGGAAGTTCTCAGAAAGTTACAAAAAATTCAACTTAGGATAATTTCGATATTACGAATTCAAAAATGAAGTCCATAAAATTTCTATAATTTTAAAAAGTGGTTATTACTATTCATAACGGCTACTTTGATTAGTCGCGGTGTTTTAGAACTCGAAGTTGCGTACAACACACGCTACTGTATTATTCAAAGGAAAACGTACCGTGGAAGCTTGGGATGTTTCATTTTAAATTTTTGATGTCCCCATTTAGTCAAAAAGTTTAAAATATTGTATTTAAAAATGGTTCACTATTAAAAGCTGATAAAAGTGCAATACTGAAAATGAATTTGTTCTTGCATTATATCTAAGAAACTCATAATATGGATTCTAAAATTATAAGGATTATATAAAGTTTAAAATTTAGATAATACTATTCATAACCTCTTGAATGGATTTTTTTTTGTAATTCATGGTGTGATTGGACTCGGTGTTGCGTGTAGTGCAAGTTATTGAATTATTTTGAAGAAATAACACACTATGAAATCTTGGGGTGTTACATTCTCCCCTCCTTCAATAAATTGCGTCCTCGCAATTTGAAATTGTTCTTCGAAAATAAAAGGTTGAAAATAGAAAATATATTTGTGGGAAAACCCACATCGAAAATTGGGTTACTAAAATTTGGTCTTAATATGAGGAAAAGAGAAATGAAAGGGTCACCACCAAATTATGATCTCGATTAGGAGAACATTGGTGGCAATTAGAGACATATAATTGGAGGAAAAACGTAAATATTTATAGGTATTGATTGAGGTCATCAATCACAAACAAGTGTAATATTGAGGTCCTTAAATTCATCAATCTATGATGATTTGAAATACCATCGGTTCAACAAAACATAGGGTATTAGGATAACACATTTTTGACGTTTCAAAATATCTTAGTTGAAATCCCACATCGAAAAATGAATTAATGAGGCCTCTATTTAAAATAAAGAGTGGAAAGTATGAAGATTACCGAAAATAACACATACTAGGGTTCCATGTAGGAAAATATGGATATGGAAGAGAAATCTAACCATCAATTATCTGATGGAGAGTGGTAGAGAACATGGCTATGAAAAGGCCAACAATCCCAAAGCCATAAATTAGTGATGATTTAAGGTACCATCTAGGACAACATTTTTGTTCTAAATTCCTTTTATTAATGTTGAGGAATATATTTATGAGATTGGCTAAGATCATAAGGAGATATACTTACTTTATAATTAGAGTTTTATCCATTAATAAATTTCTACCACAAACTCATCTTTCACTCTAAAAGATAATAGAATGTAATTCGTACAGGGTTCCAAAATAAATGAATTTATAATTCATCTACCAGGTCTTTAAAAAAACAACATTATTTAATCCAAGACATCTCGTGGGCCAGTGGTAGGTGATACACCCTTGTCGCCCTTCGGTTGCGGGTTCAAGTCTCGCAGCCTTGCCGGACGCGACGGGTTGCCGCCCGACCTCCGGGTTGTCCTTTTATGGAAATCCAAAATAATCCAAACTAGAACTATCCAAAATACTTCTGTCCAAACTCACAGTCCAACATTTATAAGGAAGGTAAGAATAATGTAGATCCTTTTTACCCCATAATATCATATGAATACCTTCATCTTGTATTCTTTTAATACACTGAAACATCCTGAATTACCATATTCCTTATTGATTACATTCATGCTCCCCTATTCCATATAGAATGATTGATATACTTCATCAATCCAAAAATGTTTTAAACCCCAACAATAATGGAATATACAAATCATTAATCAGTTCCAAGGTATTCAAGAATATCCAATATAATTTATCCAAAACAATCACATTTTATTCCAAAATCACTACCTCAGTATCAGAACTATATTATGATTTATCATTCTCTCAACCATATATTTACCAAATATTTATCCTGCTATTGAGTCACTTTTCTTTGTTCCACACAATCTCAAGTCCTTAATGAAATAGTACTGCAGTACAATCCTTATATACTCCATAATTATTATAACAAGTACATTGTTGATACAATACTCAATTGACATAATCAACATAAGAACTCTAATCATTCCTCTTCATCTGTGGTAGTATCATAACTTGATTATTATCCAATAACATCATTTGCGGCATATTCTGATGACTGGGACATAGGTTCGCGTAGTGTCCAAACTCCTTGCAAATGAAGCATTGTACATTTGAAACCATTTTCTTACCCTTGCAGTCACGTACTTTGTGCCCTTTTCCTCCACACTTATAACAAACTCCCATTCCTTTCAGGCAAGTTCCAGGGTGTTTCTTTCCACAGTTACCACATATGAGAAAATTCTTCTTTTCCCTCTTCCCTTTATCCATCTTTCTCTCTTCCATCCTTTTCTTCTCTTGCTTCCCTTCAAAGCCATAGGACTCAGTAAACTCTTTACTTATCTTATCAACACATGATATTATTTCTTCATATGATGATAATACACGCGAGACTATTTCTCATGTAAATTCTGGCTTAAGACTATAAAATATATGATCCTTCTTTCTCTTTGTATCATGTGCATTGCTAGAGTTCTCATTCCTTCTACTGGGCGCCATTTCTAAACAATGGCATACACTAGATCAGTTTATGAATCAAAATATATAATCTCATACTTATAAAACACTTAACATAAATTGAACTATTTATGGATATAATCCATAATCATAGGAATGTTTTCTTTGAGGAATTATATACTCATAATCCCTTCAAAATGATTTGTAAAGAAAATGAGAGTTATCCTAAGCATATCCCCCGGGAGTGTCGTAACCAAGAGTGCAGCAAGGCCCGTTGTCGTGCACCAGTTCCCGTTCGAGTCTAGCTCAAAGCGGTGTTTTCAGGTTTTACCCCTAGGTACATCTGTGCCAGAGCCGCCTCTACCTGCTCGTATCCAGACAGGGATGTATTGCTCGGAAAACTCACAAAAATCTCTACAATACCAAAATTCTAGGAAGTTCTTCTATAATAATCCTCAAAGTTCATCTTAGGTCTACGTGCTCTAATCAGAGTTTATCTAAATCTAGCTTCCAAGGTTTGTACTAAACTTCCTCTGATACCAACTGTAATGCCCCGACCCCAGTTACCCAGAGTCGGTGCATTATTACATAACATTGGCATGATCACAAGAAAGATCAAATCTCGAAAGACCGATTGGTTTAGTAGCCTTGGAAACACTAGATATATTCATAAGTTTTACATTACATCATAAAATGAAAAAATACTACAACAACATAATGTTTCCACAATCCACACTATTAACCCCTCATAAAATCCCTGCAGGTCATTCATAACTTACTTCTTCACATCCTGGGAAAAATAAAACATAGAAAAGGGGTGAGCTCAAATGCCCAGTAAGGATAACAATATAGCGGAACATTCAAAAATAAGCATAAACATTTAGGGCAGTGAATTACTAAAACAAAATCCTTTTAAACTTGAACTTCAACATAGTATGGCATAAATAAAATTAGATAATGCCATTTACTTGTTCACATGGATATTCTACTAATCGAATAATCACATGCAAAATCAATAACCACTTTCATAATGTTGGAATGCATAATGTCAAACGTTAATTTCATTGTCTAGGCCTCATCCCAAGACCTAGGGGTTACTTCTAACCGGAACCCAACCCGGAGTGCCTCTAATAACCGGACACCAACCCGGAGTGCCTCTAATAACCGGACACCAACCCGGAGTGCCTCTAATAACCGGACACCAACCCGGAGGGCATACTTTTACCAGTCCCTAACCCGGAGGGCTTACTTTAACCAGTCCCCAACCTGGAGGGCTTACTTTTACCAGTCCCCAACCTGGAGGGCTTACTTTTACCAGTCCCCAACCTGGAGGGCTTACTTTTACCGGTCCCCAACCCGGAACATACTTGTTTAGCACATTCATCTGAAGAAAAGTTTGAATTATAACATAAACATTCGGATTAAAACTAGCATACGAAATGTCAATAGTTTCACCATAAACTATGAATGGTATAAAATAGCACATCCACAGTCAAACATATCACAAAACCTTCAATACAATATAGAAGTTTTGTATTATAATAAATAAACTTCAAATAAGCGTAAAATCCATCAAAGGATGTTGACATAGATGAAATCAAAATTCTTTTAAAAGAAATATCTCCTTTTATTTTGAAATCATTTAAGATCCATATAAAATAAAACATTTTCTTTGAAAATATTCTTATAAGCTTGTAAGGGAAGCTTTGAAGATTTTATAACGGCGTAAAATAACCGCACCCGCCGTATAAGTTAAAAAAACATTCTTACCTCAATTCTGTCGAAAAGGTTAAAAAGGACCTTGTTTTGAAAACGACGGAAAGATTCCTTTATAAAACTCTTATAAAAAGTCAAACAAGGGTATAAATGACTTTAACCCATATTCTTGTAAATAGTAAAAATGTTTTGAAATACATTTTTAAGAAACATGGATGTGGATGATAAAGATATCCCAGTAGATTATTACGTATAAACAACCTCGGATAATGAAGAGATTGTGAAATAACCCTTACCTTGTACTTTTCCTTGGTTGGGGTAGGTTAACATCCTGTATAATGGTGAAATAATTGTTATTAAATTATAAAAGAATCATATACATTAATATGATATCATATATGATCTTTTAACATTGCTTTATTAATAATATCTTAGTATTATCGTCGTTTCAGGTGATAATCGATTCGTTCTTCTTAAATGTTTGGTTACGTAAGACATGTTTGTAATGGATAGATTAAATCTTATTCATAATCAGAATGATATTAACATTATTTTTAACCCTAAAATGAGAATAAGACTTGAATGGATACGATGGAGAATGAATCTCATCGCGTTCGTGGAGACGGTAGTCCGTACGTACGCACGAACGCTACTTCCATTTAATTTTTATTTTAAAAGAATTGAATCCAAATAATACATAGGTATATTACTATTCTAGTATAATATAATATTTTATATATGTTACTTAAGTTCATTAACACCATCCTTTATACGTTCCATGTGTGGTATGAACGAGTCATATCATTTTAAGGGGGCGGTAGTCCGCACTTCCTCAAATGAAATTATCGTATGTATATACAACATGAAACGAATAATGGTATGAAATAAAATGGAATTATAGAAGCTTATATATAAAATATATATCATTAATATCATATTTAATTACAGTGCCATCATAATGGCCACCATGAGAGGCGGTAAGATGTATTTGAACAATCATCGTTTCGTGAGGCGTTAGTTTGCCATAGAAACATTATGTTCATCATCCATTAGATGGAGTTGTGTGTATGTGTAGTTTGAATCCTTCTTATAACAACATCCTAGTATATTGACGATACTGGTGTTGTTACAAAAGAAAGTAAATAAAAAGAGTTTGGGGGTTGGAGAAGCAAAATAAATGAAAATAATTTAAGAGAAATCGTTACCTTTAATTTAGGTAACTCACTTTGGTTAGAACCAAAGGACTTGTTGAAATGCTTTCTGCCTAAGGGGAAGCTTCAAGGAGGAGGAGAGGGATGTGGGGAGATTATTTGGGCAGGGTTTGGACGAGCCAAGTGGCTTGAGAGGTGTGAGGAATGAGTAGAAGTGGTCTCCTTTTATAAGGGAGAGGAGGGGCTCTTTAGGAAAGAGTGAAAGTATTACTTTATAATATAATTATATTCGGTTTATAATGGTCCAAAAATCATTGAGGTCGACGATAAGATGACTCATATTCTAAATAACATCAACCAATAAGAATTGGACAGGTTTTAGATAATATTTTAATCATTATAATATTATTTATTTCAATGATTTATTAATGAGGTAAACCTTGCATCATTATTGTGTCATTAATAATTTAACTTATTTGATGTCTAAAAATTATAAATAAAATATCATCATGTAGGAAATCTTTTTAGCTTTCTAATGAATATTTATAATCGAAAATCCAACATGTATAACCCTATGTAAAAATTGTTCTTCTAAAAGATGTAAGCTTATGCCATTTTTATTTTTATTTTAACTTTATTAATATAATGTGTCCCTACCACATACAAGTGGCTCCAAGGGGTCCCCAAATTGACCCAAGGATGCCCATGGTCGGGTATGTGTCCACCAATAAGGTTAGGACACGTTTTAGGGTAATTTTGTATTATTATAATATTATTTTTTTAACCCTTATTTACCGGATTTACCCTTTAACCATGGTAAATAAAATATTTACCACAGTAACTATTCAAAATGTCTAAAAATAAAAGTTACCTATTTACACAATTTGAACATCCTGATTCCAAATATGGAATCCATTTTCCTAAATTCAAAACACAGAAGTGGCAGAAATTAATTTAAAATTAATTCCCGCTGTCAAAACAAAAAGCGTGTTTTTAAGAGATAATAACTATCAAAAGATTGACACTTGTTTATGTTCGGTTTAATTGTAAAATTATGTCCAATGACCAACATTATATTAAATGGTAAAAATATATTCTAAATATACTTTAAAACCACTCAAATTCACAATTTATCACAATTAATTATTTTGATTAAAAAAGTTGTTTTTAATTAAAATTTAGTAATTTTCACTATTCATCAAAATATGAAAGTTATCCGAAAAGTACCAAAATTTCACCTTAGGATAAATTAGATATTCCGAAATCAAAAATGATATATATTTTACAAAATTCCAAACATATAAGTTTCATTAATTAATTTTATAATTAATTCCCGCTGTCACAACAAATAGCGTGTTTTTAAGAAACAATTTATATCAAAAGATTGGCAATTGTTTATGTCTAATTTCAATGTTAAATTAATTCTAATGACCACCATTAGATAAAATGATAAAAATATATTCTAATTATACTTTAAAACCACTAAATAGTATAATTTATCACAATAAATTATTTTGATTAAAAAAGTTGTTTTAAGTATTTTTCACTATTCATAAAAAAATTGGAAGTTCTCAGAAAGTTACAAAAAATTCAACTTAGGATAATTTCGATATTACGAATTCAAAAATGAAGTCCATAAAATTTCTATAATTTTAAAAAGTGGTTATTACTATTCATAACGGCTACTTTGATTAGTCGCGGTGTTTTAGAACTCGAAGTTGCGTACAACACACGCTACTGTATTATTCAAAGGAAAACGTACCGTGGAAGCTTGGGATGTTTCATTTTAAATTTTTGATGTCCCCATTTAGTCAAAAAGTTTAAAATATTGTATTTAAAAATGGTTCACTATTAAAATCTGATAAAAGTGCAATACTGAAAATGAATTTGTTCTTGCATTATATCTAAGAAACTCATAATATGGATTCTAAAATTATAAGGATTATATAAAGTTTAAAATTTAGATAATACTATTCATAACCTCTTTTGAATGGATTTTTTTTTGTAATTCATGGTGTGATTGGACTCGGTGTTGCGTGTAGTGCAAGTTATTGAATTATTTTGAAGAAATAACACACTATGAAATCTTGGGGTGTTACAAGTTTTGTGTCCTCTCCTCAGTAATTTTGAATCTTGTCATCAATGTGTTTCTTTGTTTCTGCCCTGCCTGTCCTCGTTCGTGGTAGTTGGTTGGTCTGGATAGAAAGTCATGTGACAGATTCTCATGGAGATCCCAAACATACCATGATGATTTTACTTGGTAATTTATATGTTAGGGGATATGGTGTTCCATATTTTATGATTTTGTTTATGGATATTTGAGTCTCTTCTGTTGGCTCCTTTTTTGGATGGTTTAAGTTCTTTATTCTTGCACATTTTCTCTTTTAGTGTGGGTTTATTTCCTTGAAGATGACCTATTTGGTCTCTTTAGAGGATTTGAGATTCAAGATAAGGGTGAGTATTAGATCTTGGTCTTTGGGTTTTGAAAACCTTGTCTTGTGTAGTGGTTTTTTTTCATCGAATGTCATGAACAACTAAATCTTTTGGACTTTATGGGGGTAGAAAGTGTTAATGTTGGGGAGAATTGTCAAAACCCGACCATGATTTATTAATTATTTAATTATAAATGATTTTCTTGAGTTTTGGGTCAAACCAGATATAAATTTTAAAATTTGGGGGTTTTCATAAAATCCTCACAATTGGATCATGGTCAGTAGAAAACATTCACATACCATGTGAGGGCATCTATAATTTTAATAGAGCCAAATATCATAGTCGGTACATGGTTTGGAAAACCATGTAGCTTCTCATATGAGGTTTCTAGGGCCTCCAGTATATATGCATGGTTGTTGCGTAGTTTTTCCAACCGTGTAGAAAACCCATGCATGGTTCTCATGCTTTAAAAAAATGAAAAAGAAAAAAATTGTTTAAATAATAGTAATA